>LUCW03001516.1:0-39123 GCA_001586965.3 Sphaeroforma sirkka | reverse complement strand
ACTGATACAAGGCTGCCATTGGTATTTAATAATACACTTTCACCAATAGAGCCACTCGTTATTTTGTACAAGGCTGCCATTGGTGTTTAATAATACTTTCACCATAGAGCCACTCGTTACTGGTACACAGGCTGCCATTGATATTTAATAATAGAGGCTTTCAATACCACCATTAGAGCCACTCGTTACTGGTACAAGGCTGCCATTGGTATTTAATAATACTTTCACATAGAGAGTCACTCGCTATTTGTACAAAGCTTGCCATTGATATTTAATAATTCTTTCATCATAGAGCCATTCGTTACTGGTACAGGGACTGCCATTGGTATTTAATAATACTTTCACAATAGAGCCACTCGTTATTTGTACAAGGCTGGTATTGATATTTAATATTACTTTCACCATAGAGCCACTCGTTACTGGTATAAGGCTGTCATTGGTTTTTAATAGTACTTCCACCATAGAGCCATTCGTTACTGGTACAGGACTGCCATTGATATTTAATAATGCTTTCACCATAGAGCCACTCGTTACTGGTACAAGTCAGCTATTGATATTTAATAATACTTCCACCATAGAGCCACTCTTTACTGGTACAAGGCTGCCATTGGTATTTATAATACTTTCACCATAGAGCCACTCGTTACTGGTACAAGACTGTCAGTGATATTTAATATTACTTTCACCATAGAGCCACTCGTTACTGGTACGAGGCTGCAATTAGTATTTAATAATACTTTCACCAAAGAGCCACTCGTTACTGGTACAGTGCTGCCATTGATATTTATAATACTTTCACCATAGAGCCACTCATTACTGGTACAAGGCTGCCATTGGTATTAGATAATACTTTCACCATAGAGCCACTCGTTACTGATATAAGGCTGTCATTGGTATTTAAGAATACTTTCACCATAGAACCACTCCTTACTGGCGCAAGGCTGCAATTGGTATTTAATAATACTTGCACCATAGAGCCATTGGTATTTAATAATACTTTCACCATAGAGCCACTCGCGACTGATACAAGGCTGCCATTGGTATTTAATAATACCTTCACAATAGAGCCACTCGTTATTTGTACAAGGCTGCCATTGATATTTAATAATACTTCCACCATAGAGCCACTCGTTACTGGTACAAGGCTGCCGCCATTGGTATTTATAATACTTTCACCATAGAGCCACTCTCGTTACTGGTACAAGGCTGCCATTGATATTTAATAATACTTCCACCATAGAGCCACTCGTTACTGATACAAGGCTGCCATTGGTATTTATAATACTTTCACCATAGAGCCACTCGTTACTGGTACAAGACTGTCATTGATATTTAATATTACTTTCACCATAGAGCCACTCGTTACTGGTACAAGGCTGCCATTGGTATTTATAATACTTTCACCATAGAGCCACTCGTTACTGGTACAAGACTGTCATTGATATTTATTATTACTTTCACCATAGAGCCACTCGTTACTGGTACAAGGCTGTCATTGATATTTAATAGTGCTTTCAACATAGAGCCATTCGTTACTGGTATGAGGCTGCCATTAGTATTTAATAATACTTTCACCAAAGAGCCACTCGTTACTGGTACAGTGCTGCCATTGATATTTATAATACTTTCACCATAGAGCCACTCATTACTGGTACAAGGCTGCCATTGATATTTAATATTACTTTCACCTTAAAACCACCCGTTACTGGTACAAGGCTGCCATTGGTATTTAATAATACTTTCACCATAGAGCCACTCGTTACTGATATAAGGCTGTCATTGGTATTTAAGAATACTTTCACCATAGAGCCACTCGTTACTGGTGCAAGGCTGCAATTGGTATTTAATAATACTTGCACCATAGAGCCATTGGTATTTAATAATACTTTCACCATAGAGCCACTCGCGACTGATACAAGGCTGCCATTGGTATTTAATAATACCTTCACAATAGAGCCACTCGTTATTTGTACAAGGCTGCCATTGATATTTAATAATACTTCCACCATAGAGTCACTCGTTACTGGTACAAGGCTGCCATTGGTATTTATAATACTTTCACCATAGAGAGCCACTTGTTACTGGTACAAGGCTGCCATTGATATTTAATAATACTTCCACCATAGAGCCACTCGTTACTGATACAAGGCTGCCATTGGTATTTATAATACTTTCACCATAGAGCCACTCGTTACTGGTACAAGACTGTCATTGATATTTAATATTACTTTCACCATAGAGCCACTCGTTACTGGTACAAGGCTGCCATTGGTATTTATAATACTTTCACCATAGAGCCACTCGTTACTGGTACAAGACTGTCATTGATATTTATTATTACTTTCACCATAGAGCCACTCGTTACTGGTACAAGGCTGTCATTGATATTTAATAGTGCTTTCAACATAGAGCCATTCGTTACTGGTACAGGGGCTGCCATTAGTATTTAATAATACTTTCACCAAAGAGCCACTCGTTACTGGTACAGTGCTGCCATTGATATTTATAATACTTTCACCATAGAGCCACTCATTACTGGTACAAGGCTGCCATTGATATTTAATATTACTTTCACCTTAAAACCACCCGTTACTGGTACAAGGCTGCCATTGGTATTTAATAATACTTTCACCATAGAGCCACTCGTTACTGATATAAGGCTGTCATTGGTATTTAAGAATACTTTCACCATAGAGCCACTCGTTACTGGTGCAAGGCTGCAATTGGTATTTAATAATACTTGCACCATAGAGCCATTGATATTTAATAATACTTTCACCATAGAGCCACTCGCGACTGATACAAGGCTGCCATTGTGGTAAAAGTCCCCTTAAACCACTATCAGTGTGGAGTTAGAATTAGTTTACAATTAATTCACACGAGGTGAATTATTTTGTAGACCACGTAGACAATCAAATATAAGAATAAATACACCGCACTGAGCCTCAGGGGAGACTCAGTAGGTTTTAGTATCGTATTTTGATGTGTTTACTACATTTTACGACTAGTTACTTTAGGTGTATTATTCGATTTTATCTCGAGGATAATAGTGGACGGAGAAGTTCATTTTATTTTGACGAATTACAGGAGTTGATCTCCCTCAGAACCGGGTAGCTGAAAGGAGCTTGTAAAAGTACGACAGGAGCAAAGTCTTCCGAGCACAGGGGAGTTGATCACCCTCAGAACCGGATAGCCGAAAGGAGCTTGCAAACTACGACAGGAGCAAAGTCTTCCGAGCACAGATAAGTGAAAAGAAATCCCCACCTTCCATTTTGCTCGGTTTGATACGTTTGCGTGATTTTCATATATATATATATACATCATGCAGATTTTATTATTATTATAAATCTAGAGCAAATTGGAGTGATTAGTAATATATGCAGAAATTAACAGGTGCCCATTTTATTTAGCTGATGAGCATTTTATTTCTTCTTTTTTTTTTTTTCTATAAATATATATATATATATATATATATATATATTAGTTATCTGACCATCCGGTCGAATGCTACTAATTTTTATTAAAAAAAATAATAATATATATATATATATATATGATTATATATATATCCGTTTTGCTCGGTTTGATACACTTGCGTGATTTATATATATATATTTATATTTTATGCATATTTTTAAAATTATTTTAAATCTAGAGCAAATTGGAGTGATTAGTAATATATGCAATTTTTAGCATTTTTTTATTTCTAAATTTTTATAGATTAATTAGTCATCCGACCATTTCCCAACAACCATTCATTCTTCTTTTGATTTTTTAATCCATCTTCGGTCCGAAAATCCAGATACTTCAATTCCAATGCGACTTTTCAGGCCGTCGTTGACAATCAAGGCCTCCCTCTGACTAATTAGCAGTCATAGGACGTTTGAACAATGTTTTGACTGGCCTAGTCAATCCACACAACACGAACATGATGCAGTATCGCAGTTAGGGGTATAGAAGAACGTAATTTGGCGTAGAGAAGGTCGATATGGCAGATTTTCATAGGTGTGGGCGAGTACAGCGACGACAAAGGGCAGATAGAGGTGATCAAGAAAAGCAGGTAGCAATGTAGAATCGACAGTGTCAGGCGACGTAGAATGGAAACGTGTGAATTAAGCGCGTGAGACAGGTAGCAATGCAGAAGAGGAGCTAGGCACAGTTTGGGAGAAACTGAGACAGAAAAAATGCGATTTCAACTCGTATTTTCAACAAATATCAACTACGGGAGCAAGTTTTGGTAATCAATTGGCTAGACGAAAAGACTGGCATGGTTAGAAGATCGATTTTTTCGAAAATATCTCGGAGTCGAATGTTCGCCATCGTTGCATGCGCGAACTTCGATGGTCACGAAAGCATAGAGAAAAAAAATATCACGGGGGGGTATCGAACCCACGACCAACACACAACTAGAAGACATATTTACCGATGTTACAAGACAGAATACATTTTCGTATATATATATACATATATATATATATATACTTAAATTTCCATTCTAGAGAGAAAGGAAGTCAACGTAAGTGAATCAGCCGTAGGACCAACATAGCCTGGTACGGTTGTATGATGATTGTTGGTGAAAACTAAGGAGAACGTTATCACCGACGTATAAGGCGAATCGTCAAGATGCAGCGGACTCTTGCAAAGTACAGAAGAAATAGTACATGCAAAAGTAGACAGCACTTATCAGGCATCGTGCAAGTACACTCAAGTTGGTTTGAATAAGGAATTTGTTTTTTGGTTTTCCAACTTCATAACCGATGTATCTACCTTGGGCTTCAAGGTTATTCTTGGGAACCTTGACCTGAACTTCCTGGCTGCAGGCCTCGTTTGATTGATGTTGGAGTACAGTGGTCCGAAGGTTGGATTAAAGGAGCATTCAGAACGCTAGAACACGACAGGCGGTTGATCATTGAACACGCTTCGAGTCTATCAGCAACTCTTAATTACTCCTATAGACAGAGCAAAGGAGAGCAAAACGAGTACTCATTAACAAAACCAACCCAAACAAAATGATTAGCAATCATCAAGGAGCAAGGTGTATTCGAGCGCAACGAGTTTTCGGGACCCGCAAGCAGACCTTGTAGACATCAACATGATTCAATGATAATTAGCTATTTTGGTATCACGAGAGGAGAACGGCGGAAGAAAGTGTGTAACACAAATGGCTGAAGTCAACTATTATATAATAGCCGACACTCCTTCAATCTGGACCAACTATTCATCAACAACACAAAGCCATACATCGAAGTCTTAACATCAAGATGCCTATGCGTCCAACACCCCGTAGCCCTCGACGCACTCGTCGCGACGGCAAAGCAACCCAGAGATCTTTGTCAGATTTCGAGCAGACCCACCAAGGAGGCACAGCTTCTTCGCGCCAGACAGTAGCATCGCGTCGAAGAGATGAACAACCGCGACATGAACAGACAGACCAAGACGTGGGCCAGGCAGCAAGCAGGCGACATCAGTTGGGGCACGGGTCTCGCTTATCGGCAAGAGGGAGAGCAGATCCAGAAGACAGTGAGGTGCAATTTGTGATTAGGCATACTAGTCGTTCAAAGTCTGCTGAACCAGCAGCTGAGCGACACAGGGTAGCCAATGTCCGAGGTACTTCGGGCATTCATTCAGCGGGTGATAGACCGTATTCATGGCAGCCTTTTCACCGAGCACCTGAACGAGATTTCACTCGAAAGCGAACTCGATCGGGGAGTTTTACCAGTGCAAGTCAGGATTCCCTCGCAGGCAACGGGGATGAACGACAAGTCCAACGGCATAGAAATATGTCAGGGTGGGCCACGGGCACTCGTCAGCAAAACTCTGACGAAATCAGGGGCCGACAGCTAGAGCAATATTTGAGCGACCCACATGGGGATTATCATAGGGAAGCCGAACGAAAACAACTACGTAGACGATGGGAACTCAGCCGACAGCACCGAGACTTCGCGCGATCGATACAGGATATGCGCAAGGCTAGTTACGTTGACGACGGTAAGCGCAAGTATAGTGACGTCGACGACGGTAAGCGCAAGTCTAGTGAGGTCGACGACGGTAATGTTCATGGCAGCAGCAGAAAACGACCGCACAAAGACGAACAGGCGAGAGAGCCGATCATGACACCAGCGCAGTGGAACGAGCATCGCCGAGCCATGTGTCAACGCCTCGAAGGGAAGATATCCTTCTTTGTGGATGAACTTTGTCGAGCACAGGGAAACTACGATGTCCCAAGATGTACATTACTAACGTCCACGATCGATACGTTGAAAGGAGCGTTGAATACTCAATTGGAAGCTATCAGGAAGAACAGAGCTCCGGAGCCACGGACATGGCCCGATTGGCCTTTAGACCGTTATCAATTAAGCAGCACAGCCGATAGAGACACACGAGGGGCGCTAGAAGAGGCACTGAAGAACGCCCATGTCTCAGGACTAGATGAGTCGTGGATGGTACGTTGGTTCTATAAGGTACTCATACATTTTAAGGCAGCAAAGGCCACAATTGACTATCTCCGTGACAACCATAATGAGCTGAGGGTATATCCGGCGGAACAGGTCATAGACCAAATCTGTCAACATGAGAGCAAGGCCACCGTAGACCCTACCTTTAAGAAGTTGGCGAAGGGTAATCCCGCACCAAGGGTGTAGAGTCAGCCAGGGAACATTTGAACAAGATTGTGGAAGTTCACAAGAGAGCCTGGGAGCGAGCAGATAAGGGCAAGGACTTTCCTAAAGCGGTTGCTTAATCACTGCCTCATACAGGCCCTCGAGGACCTGACAGGTAATATGACGTATGAACGCACGCTACAACACCACATAGGTTGGGACCACCTGGAGACTGAAGACCTTCTCCGCATTTTAAATCCAGACATACAAGAAACCGATGCCATCCTCAGACAACGGGTACGGACACAGATGAATGTGGGGGATAGGCGTAGACAGTTTCCAGCCCAACAACGAGATCGTAATTTGAATACGAATACAGGAGGAGGCAGCACACAACGCACAAGCACGTCTACGACCACCACGTGTTACGCGTGCAGAGCGGGTGCCCCACCCAGTTTCAGGCATATATCATCCTGCAAGCACTACCAGTCGAACAAAAGGGTTGGATTCACATCCAGCTCGGGCCGAGGATTTAAGCAAGGCGTATCCTTCGATAAGAGTTTGCCCGCGGTCAACACCATTACGGCTCTAACAGACTCGGACGACCAGCAAACGGAGCAGGAGGAGACCACGCCTACAGACACACACATTGCTTCCATACTGGCACACCCAGACGAAATCGAACAGGGTGAGTTAGAAGAGGATGCAACGTGGGAAACCATAGGCAGCGATCAGGAATAGGACGTAAGGGTGTCGGATGTAGATGCAACTTTAGTTTTCCCGTCTAGCACACCTGTGATACTATCGATCAAAGATCCATTACTTTCAATGGACAATCGAGTATTCATATCCATCCTGATTAACGGTAAGAAATGCAGGGCGTTAGTGGATTCTGGGGCAAACAGAAGTTGCATTGATTCGACATCCGCACACGATTGGGGATTGCAAATTAAGTCGGCTCCGGAGGGATCCTCATATATACCTAGCTGATCGTAGTCTTCGTACACGGCGAATAGGCTCAACCGTACAAACTCCAGTACGATATGGTCTAGAGCTCACAGAACAGTCTTTCGAGCTAATGAATCTACCACCGGCTATCGACGCAATCGTAGGCCAGGATCTTATGCCTGGCTTAGGGCTATACGTGGGAGGCCTTCAATCGCCATTCTCACCCATAGATCCAACGGAGCTAGACAAACTATTGGAACCAATACCGCTGAGACGACCACCAGATTTGACCGAGGAAACCGGTGTTCGCCTGGAACTAGACAAGGAACTGAGGGACAATGACGGTATTCGAGAAAAGGACAGGTGCAGACTGGAAGGAGGCGAAGTTAGATTGCCAGTGACACCAGATCAAGCTGCAAGGATGCGGAAGGCAGTAAGGAACTTTGTAGCAGACAAATGGATACCATGGGTAGATAGACAGGTGCAGAAGTGGATTCAAGATTTGGTCATAGTTCAAAGGGATACAGCCACTTCCGTCAACTTACCCTTGCTCGCCGTGCCAGAGTATACTCAATCTGGAGAACTAAAGAAAGTGCGAGTGTGTTTGGACCTCAGAGCGGTGAATGCATTAATACCGGCGGATCAGTTCATTATTCCCCGTATCAACGACATCATTGGTAACATCAAAGGGAAGAGATATTACACGACATTGGATCTAACCGCAGCGTACCATCGACTCCCAATTCACCCTGATTCTCAGTATCTATTCAGTTTCACACATGGCAAAAGCCAGTATTCCTTTACATCAGCGCCATTTGGACTACACACTGACGCAGCAGTTTCAGCGTACACTGAGTGTGATATTGCAAGGACTTCCGGCACACCACTACCTGGACGACATCGTAATAGCAACAGATGACTACGAGGAACACGTACGAGTAGTGAAAGAGGTCATTCGGCGGCTGACGTACCACAGTTTCAAGCTAAACCCTTCAAAATGTCATTTTGCAGTCAAAGAAGTCATGATCCTAGGGAAGCGAGTATCGAAGGCCGGAATTGATATTTGCCATGAAAAGCAGGCCAAGCTCATTGACTGGCCAACCCCGAAGAAGTACAAAGACATTGCATCAGCCTTGGGATTAGCCAACTTTCTTCACGAGCACCTACCAAACTTTGCAGAGGTAGTTGCCCCACTCCGGGAATTTGTAAGACTGAAGCCTAAGGAAATCATTGGAGACAGGTGGGAACAGAGACACCAGCAAGCTTGGGATGCCATGAAGCAAGCCATAGTTGAGGCAGTAGTGTTGAAATTTCCCGTCGACGAAGTACCTTTACAACTCAAAACGGATGCAAGCGACTACGGTATTGGAGGTGCATTGTTCCAGACCATAGAAGGGAAGAAGCAATACCTAATGTTCTTCAGCAAGACCCTCAACGCAGCACAGCGCAATTACGCAACACCCATGAAGGAATTATTGGCCTTGGTATATGGTCTCACACACTTCCGGGATCATCTCGAAGGTCAACGCTTTTCAGTGTTGACTGATCACAAGGCTTTGGTGTATATGAACACACAGCTAAAGCTGAATCCGATGCTACAACGATGGCATCACATCATAGCGCCTTTCAATTTTACTATCTCGCACATCCCGGGTATAAAGAACGTGTTACCAGACGCGTGGTCTAGGCTTCATGAGGGAACTGTTGAGACTGAGGACCCGGAGGTACTATATGCAGAATGTTGGCAACTTTTTCCAGACTACTTTGAGCAAGCGCAACGGATTATGGGTGAGAATAATGTCGATGTCTTTGCTTCGCATCAGGACCATCATTTGCCACGCTACTACACCGACGATGACAGGGGTGGAGCGTTTGCACATTGTTGGAAGGATATAGACGGATGGATGAACCCACCATGGAGATTAATCCATAGAATGTTGCGCAAGATACGATCAGAGAGGGCCACAGCTACGGTGTGTCTACCGTGGGCGCCCCACGAGCCTTGGTTCCAGTTATTCAAGTCGCTTCTACAAAGAGACCCAGTATTAGTTCCAAGGACAGCCCACTCCTTCCTCAAATACGGAAAGTATGCGAGTGGCAAGGCACCATGGGGTCACACAGTCATTGCCAGAGTAGGCCCACGCAATGGTTACAGCCTTCCAGCGACGTTTTCAGCACGATTGGGATATGCAGAACCGTCCTCAGTATCGAAAGTCACCCCATTAGATACGTCTCGGCTAGTATCGATCGCTATCTCGGAAGTAGCCATGACGGATTCTCCAGATGAGGAAGAGATAAGCCGTCGCACACAGCTCACCTTGTGTCAGCATGAGATTGGGCATCATAGAGCAGAAGATACAGTTGCTCAACTACAGCAGAACGGACATTTGTGGCCTAACGCTCTGGAACTTGCACAAACAGTTAGGAGAAACTGTCGCACATGTCTAGGACAGAGGGTGTTACGAAAGGGATTTCACCCGATGATTAATATAACGGCAAAGTATCCGTGGGATCATATTCAAGTCGACATGATTCCAATGCCACTAGTTTCAGCAGCAGGAAATCGATATATATTGCACGTCTTGGATATAGCAACGGGGTACTCTCGATATTGAGAGCAACGGCCACAAAGTCAGCAGAAGTGGTGACATCTAAACTTATGGAGGTGTTTGGGGAACATGGTTTTCCCAGGAAAATTCAATCAGACGAGGGAGGCGAGTTTTCGAACAAGATTGTTAAATTAATAACTCAAGAAGTTGGAGTGATGCATGCAAAGTCGCCACCATATCGTCCTCAGGTTCTGGGAGCAGCGGAGAGAAGACACAGAGACATCCACGAAGGAGTTCGCAAGCTATGTGAATCTTTGCCTACGGCATGGGATGTCCGACTACCACTTATTATGCTGTGCCAGAACCTCCGAATATCTCGGCGACACAAGACAGCACCATTCAGTGCTTACTTCGGTCGCCGTCATGTTCCGTTTGCTGACTTCACGGATGACCTTCCGGGAATCAGCCGGTCACCAATGAGGCTTGGGCACACCGGCTGGATCGTTTGCACGACACTATCTTGCCGACGCTTTACAAGGTCACGCAGAAATACGCAGACACACTATCCAGGCAGTTTGACCGCCTCCATGCTTACGATTTTATCGCCTTTCAACCAGGGGATGTGGTAATGGTACGGTCCGAAGGTCGCACAACCAAAGCAATGCGACCAATGTTTGGACCATACGTTGTCAAAGCCAGACAGGGACAAGGATATGAACTGACACACAAGGATGGTTCACTTCCAGATACTTTCAAAGGTAAACCAGTTAGAGTGGAACTTTTGCGACTAGTCCATAGAGCCACCGAAAAGCCTTTAGAAGATCATATGTGGCAGGATAGTTCTCGTTCCGTTACATCATTCGACATAGACAGAATGATTCCACAGGGAATACAGAATACTTGGTTCGCTGGCGGGATGGTGATCCAACTTGGGAGTCAGCCGAAGCTTTTGACGATCCGAATGACATCGCGGCATACCACAAAGCCCGAGCAAACTCGGCAGAAGAAGAAAGCGGCACAACAACAATAATTCCAACGTTACGTTGATGAATACTAGATGTCTATCATCTACTTCCGGATCGGAGTTTTGTCTCTCCTCGTGAGATTTCACCACGGTATAGAGGCGAAAGACGATTCCACAACTCGAGCTTATAGGCGAGTATAACTCCAGCGGATACCCTAGCTTATGGGGGGGAACAAAACATACCAGCGGATACCCTAGCTTTTTTTGGGGGGGTGAAAATATACCAGCACAGCCGGGATGGTTCAAAAGACCAGTTTCAAGGCAAGAACTTACTCAGCAGAAGGATTTCATTAGTTTATATATATATATATATATATATTGTTTATTTACACTACTAGTTATATATGTTTAATTTTCAATAGTTTAAGAGGTCATTTATTTTTGAAGCTCTTCAATCACTGGTGACGCTTGAGCTTGAGGGGTGTGGTAAAAGTCCCCTTAAACCACTATCAGTGTGAAGTTAGAATTAATTTACAATTAATTCACACGAGGTGAATTATTTGTAGACCACGTAGACAATCAAATATAAGAATAAATACACCGCACTGAGCCTCAGGGAGACTCAGTAGGTTTTAGTATCGTATTTGATGTGTTTACTACACCACTCGTTACTGGTACAAGTCATTGATATTTAATAATACCTTCACAATAGAGCCACTCGTTACTGGTACAAGGCTGCCATTGGTATTTAATAATACTTTCACCATAGAGCCACTCGTTACTGGTACAAGACTGCCATTGATATTTAATAATGCTTTCACCATAGAGCCACTCGTTACTGGTACAAGGCTGCCATTGATATTTAATAATACTTTCACCATAGAGCCACTCGTTACTGGTACAAGGCTGCCATTGGTATTTAATAATACTTTCACCATAGAGTCACTCGCTACTTGGTACAAAGCTGCCATTGATATTTAATAATTCTTTCACCATAGAGCCACTCGTTACTGGTACAAGCTGCCATTGGTATTTAATAATACTTTCACCATAGAGCCACTCGTTATTTGTACAAGGCTGGTATTGATATTTAATATTACTTTCACCATAGAGCCACTCGTTACTGGTATAAGGCTGTCATTGGTATTTAATAGTACTTCCACCATAGAGCCACTCGTTACTGGTACAAGGCTGCCATTGATATTTAATAATACTTTCACCATAGAGCCACTCGTTACTGGTACAAGGCTGCCATTGATATTTAATAATACTTCCACCATAGAGCCACTCGTTACTGGTACAAGGCTGCCATTGGTATTTATAATACTTTCACCATAGAGCCACTCGTTACTGGTACAAGACTGCCATTGATATTTAATATTACTTTCACCATAGAGCCACTCGTTACTGGTACAAGGCTGCAATTGATATTTAATAATACTTTCACCATAGAGCCACTCGTTACTGGTACAAGGCTGCCATTGATATTTATAATACTTTCACCATAGAGCCACTCGTTACTGGTACAAGGCTGCCATTGGTATTTAATAATACTTTCACCATAGAGCCACTCGTTACTGGTACAAGGCTGTCATTGGTATTTATAATACTTTCACCATAGAGCCACTCGTTACTGGTACAAGGCTGCATTGGTATTTAATAATATTTCACCTTGCAACATAGTTACTGGTACAAGGCATTGGTATTTAATAATACTTTCACCATAGAGCCACTCGCTACTGATACAAGGCTGCCATTGGTATTTAATAATACTTTCACAATAGAGCCACTCGTTACTGGTACAAGGCTGCCATTGATATTTAATAATACTTTCACCATAGAGCCACTCGTTACTGGTACAAGGCTGCCATTGGTATTTATAATACTTTCACCATAGAGCCACTCGTTACTGGTACAAGGCTGCCATTGATATTTAATAATACTTCCACCATAGAGCCACTCGTTACTGGTACAAGGCTGCCATTGGTATTTATAATACTTTCACCATAGAGCCACTCGTTACTGGTCAAAGACTGTCATTGATATTTAATATTACTTTCACCATAGAGCCACTCGTTACTGGTACAAGGCTGCCATTGGTATTTAATAATACTTTCACCATAGAGCCACTCGTTACTGGTACAAGGCTGCCATTGATATTTAATAATACTTTCACCATAGAGCCACTCGTTACTGGTACAAGGCTGTCATTGATATTTAATAATGCTTTCACCATAGAGCCACTCGTTACTGGTACAAGGCTGCCATTGATATTTAATAATACTTTCACCAAAGAGCCACTCGTTACTGGTACAGTGGCTGCCATTGATATTTATAATACTTTCACCATAGAGCCACTCGTTACTGGTACAAGGCTGCCATTGATATTTAATAATACTTTCACCTTAAAACCACCCGTTACTGGTACAAGGCTGCCATTGGTATTTAATAATACTTTCACCATAGAGCCACTCGTTACTGATATAAGGCTGTCATTGGTATTTAAGAATACTTTCACCATAGAGCCACTCGTTACTGGTACAAGGCTGCCATTGGTATTTAATAATTGCACTTAGCACCATAGAGCCATTGATATTTAATAATACTTTCACCATAGAGCCACTCGCTACTGATACAAGGCTGCCATTGGTATTTAATAATACTTTCACAATAGAGCCACTCGTTATTTGTACAAGGCTGCCATTGGTATTTAATAATACTTTCACCAGAGCGCCACTCGTTACTGGTACAGTGCTGCCATTGATATTTAATAATACTTTCACCATAGAGCCACTCGTTACTGGTACAAGGCTGCCATTGATATTTAATAATACTTCCACCATAGAGCCACTCGTTACTGGTACAAGGCTGCCATTGGTATTTAATAATACTTTCACAATAGAGCCACTCGTTATTTGTACAAAGTTGCCATTGATATTTAATAATTCTTTCACCATAGAGCCACTCGTTACTGGTACAGGACTGCCATTGGTATTTAATAATACTTTCACAATAGAGCCACTCGTTTTTGTACAAGGCTGCCATTGATATTTAATAATACTTTCACCATAGAGCCACTCGTTACTGGTATAAGGCTGCCATTGGTTTTAATAATACTTTCACCATAGAGCCACTCGTTACTGGTACAGGACTGCCATTGATATTTAATAATACTTTCACCATAGAGCCACTCGTTACTGGTACAAGGCTGCCATTGATATTTAATAATACTTTCACCATAGAGCCACTCGTTACTGGTACAAGGCTGCCATTGGTATTTATAATACTTTCACCATAGAGCCACTCGTTACTGGTACAAGGCTGTCATTGATATTTAATAATTACTTTCACCATAGAGCCACTCGTTACTGGTACAAGGCTGCCATTGATATTTAATAATACTTTCACCATAGAGCCACTCGTTACTGGTACAAGGCTGCCATTGATATTTAATAATACTTTCACCATAGAGCCACTCGTTACTGGTACAAGGCTGCCATTGGTATTTAATAATACTTTCACCATAGAGCCACTCGTTACTGGTACAAGGCTGCCATTGGTATTTAATAATACTTTCACCATAGAGCCCACTCGTTACTGGTACAAGGCTGCAATTGGTATTTAATAATACTTGCACCATAGAGCCATTGGTATTGGTATTTAATAATACTTTCACCATAGAGCCACTCGTTACTGGTACAAGGCTGCCATTGGTATTTAATAATACTTTCACCATAGAGCCACTCGTTACTGGTACAAGGCTGCCATTGATATTTAATAATACTTTCACCATAGAGCCACTCGTTACTGGTACAAGGCTGCCATTGGTATTTAATAATACTTTTTCACCATAGAGCCACTCGTTACTGGTACAAGGCTGCCATTGATATTTAATAATACTTTCACCATAGAGCCACTCGTTACTGGTACAAGGCTGCCATTGGTATTTAATAATACTTTCACCATAGAGCCACTCGTTACTGGTACAAGGCTGCCATTGATATTTAATAATACTTTCACCATAGAGCCACTCGTTACTGGTACAAGGCTGCCATTGGTATTTATAATACTTTCACCATAGAGCCACTCGTTTACTGGTACAAGACTGTCATTGATATTTAATATTACTTTCACCATAGAGCCACTCGTTACTGGTACAAGGCTGTCATTGATATTTAATAATGCTTTCACCATAGAGCCACTCGTTACTGGTACAAGGCTGCCATTGGTATTTAATAATACTTTCACCATAGAGCCACTCGTTACTGGTACAGTGCTGCCATTGATATTTAATAATACTTTCACCATAGAGCCACTCGTTACTGGTACAAGGCTGCCATTGATATTTAATAATACTTTCACCATAAAACCACCCGTTACTGGTACAAGGCTGCCATTGGTATTTAATAATACTTTCACCATAGAGCCACTCGTTACTGGTACAAGGCTGTCATTGGTATTTAATAATACTTTCACCATAGAGCCACTCGTTACTGGTACAAGGCTGCAATTGGTATTTAATAATACTTGCACCATAGAGCCATTGATATTTAATAATACTTTCACCATAGAGCCACTCGTTACTGGTACAAGGCTGCCATTGGTATTTAATAATACTTTCACCAATAGAGCCACTCGTTACTGGTACAAGGCTGCCATTGGTATTTAATAATACTTTCACCATAGAGCCACTCGTTACTGGTACAAGGCTGCCATTGATATTTAATAATACTTTCACCATAGAGCCACTCGTTACTGGTACAAGGCTGCCATTGATATTTAATAATACTTTCACCATAGAGCCACTCGTTACTGGTACAAGGCTGCCATTGGTATTTAATAATACTTTCACCATAGAGCCACTCGTTACTGGTACAAGGCTGCCATTGATATTTAATAATACTTTCACATATAGAGCCACTCGTTACTGGTACAAGGCTGCCATTGGTATTTAAATAATACTTTCACCATAGAGCCACTCGTTACTGGTACAAGGCTGCCATTGATATTTAATAATACTTTCACCATAGAGCCACTCGTTACTGGTACAAGGCTGCCATTGGTATTTAATAATACTTTCACCATAGAGCCACTCGTTACTGGTACAAGGCTGCCATTGATATTTAATAATACTTTCACCATAGAGCCACTCGTTACTGGTACAAGGCTGCCATTGGTATTTAATAATACTTTCACCATAGAGCCACTCGTTACTGGTACAAGGCTGCCATTGATATTTAATAATACTTTCACCATAGAGCCACTCGTTACTGGTACAAGGCTGCCATTGATATTTAATAATACTTTCACCATAGAGCCACTCGTTACTGGTACAAGGCTGCCATTGGTATTTAATAATACTTTCACCATAGAGCCACTCGTTACTGGTACAAGGCTGCCATTGATATTTAATAATACTTACTTTCACCATAGAGCCACTCGTTACTGGTACAAGGCTGCCATTGATATTTAATAATACTTTCACCATAGAGCCACTCGTTACTGGTACAAGGCTGCCATTGGTGGTATTTAATAATACTTTCACCATAGAGCCACTCGTTACTGGTACAAGGCTGCCATTGGTATTTAATAATACTTTCACCATAGAGCCACTCGTTACTGGTACAAGGCTGCCATTGGTATTTAATAATACTTTCACCATAGAGCCACTCGTTACTGGTACAAGGCTGCCATTGGTATTTAATAATACTTTCACCATAGAGCCACTCGTTACTGGTACAAGGCTGCCATTGATTTATTTAATAATACTTTCACCATAGAGCCACTCGTTACTGGTACAAGGCTGCCATTGGTATTTAATAATACTTTCACCATAGAGCCACTCGTTACTGGTACAAGGCTGCCATTGATATTTAATAATACTTTCACCATAGAGCCACTCGTTACTGGTACAAGGCTGCCATTGATATTTAATAATACTTTCACCATAGAGCCACTCGTTACTGGTACAAGGCTGCCATTGGTATTTAATAATACTTTCACCATAGAGCCACTCGTTACTGGTACAAGGCTGCCATTGGTATTTAATAATACTTTCACCATAGAGCCACTCGTTACTGGTACAAGGCTGCCATTGATATTTAATAATACTTTCACCATAGAGCCACTCGTTACTGGTACAAGGCTGCCATTGGTATTTTAATAATACTTTCACCATAGAGCCACTCGTTACTGGTACAAGGCTGCCATTGGTATTTAATAATACTTTCACCATAGAGCCACTCGTTACTGGTACAAGGCTGCCATTGATATTTAATAATACTTTCACCATAGAGCCACTCGTTACTGGTACAAGGCTGCCATTGGTATTTAATAATACTTTCACCATAGAGAGCCACTCGTTACTGGTACAAGGCTGCCATTGATATTTAATAATAATACTTTCACCATAGAGCCACTCGTTACTGGTACAAGGCTGCCATTGGTATTTAATAATACTTTCACCATAGAGCCACTCGTTACTGGTACAAGGCTGTCATTGATATTTAATAATACTTTCACCATAGAGCCACTCGTTACTGGTACAAGGCTGCCATTGGTATTTAATAATACTTTCACCATAGAGCCACTCGTTACTGGTACAAGGCTGCCATTGATATTTAATAATACTTTCACCATAGAGCCACTCGTTACTGGTACAAGGCTGCCATTGATATTTAATATTACTTTCACCATAGAGCCACCTTACTGTTACTGGTACAAGGCTGCCATTGGTATTTAATAATACTTTCACCATAGAGCCACTCGTTACTGGTACAAGGCTGCCATTGGTATTTAATAATACTTTCACCATAGAGCCACTCGTTACTGGTACAAGGCTGCAATTGGGTATTTAATAATACTTTCACCATAGAGCCATTGCCATTGTTTAATAATACTTTCACCATAGAGCCACTCGTTACTGGTACAAGGCTGCCATTGGTATTTAATAATACTTTCACCATAGAGCCACTCGTTACTGGTACAAGGCTGCCATTGGTATTTAATAATACTTTCACCATAGAGCCACTCGTTACTGGTACACAGGCTGCCATTGATATTTAATAATACTTTCACCATAGAGCCACTCGTTACTGGTACAAGGCTGCCATTGATATTTAATAATACTTTCACCATAGAGCCACTCGTTACTGGTACAAGGCTGCCATTGGTATTTAATAATACTTTCACCATAGAGCCACTCGTTACTGGTACAAGGCTGCCATTGATATTTAATAATACTTTCACCATAGAGCCACTCGTTACTGGTACAAGGCTGCCATTGGTATTTAATAATACTTTCACCATAGAGCCACTCGTTACTGGTACAAGGCTGCCATTGATATTTAATAATACTTTCACCATAGAGCCACTCGTTACTGGTACAAGGCTGCCATTGGTATTTATAATACTTTCACCATAGAGAGCCACTCGTTACTGGTACAAGGCTGCCATTGATATTTAATAATACTTTCACCATAGAGCCACTCGTTACTGGTACAAGGCTGCCATTGATATTTAATAATACTTTCACCATAGAGCCACTCGTTACTGGTACAAGGCTGCCATTGGTATTTAATAATACTTTCACCATAGAGCCACTCGTTACTGGTACAAGGCTGCCATTGATATTTAATAATACTTTCACCATAGAGCCACTCGTTACTGGTACAAGGCTGCCATTGGTATTTAATAATACTTTCACCATAGAGCCACTCGTTACTGGTACAAGGCTGCCATTGATATTTAATAATACTTTCACCATAGAGCCACTCGTTACTGGTACAAGGCTGCCATTGGTATTTAATAATACTTTCACCATAGAGCCACTCGTTACTGGTACAAGGCTGCCATTGGTATTTAATAATACTTTCACCATAGAGCCACTCGTTACTGGTACAAGGCTGCCATTGTTGGTATTTAAATAATACTTTCACCATAGAGCCACTCGTTACTGGTACAAGGCTGCCATTGATATTTAATAATACTTTCACCATAGAGCCACTCGTTACTGGTACAAGGCTGCCATTGGTATTTAATAATACTTTCACCATAGAGCCACTCGTCTGGTACAAGGCTGCCATTGATATTTAATAATACTTTCACCATAGAGCCACTCGTTACTGGTACAAGGCTGCCATTGGTATTTAATAATACTTTCACCATAGAGCCACTCGTTACTGGTACAAGGCTGCCATTGATATTTAATAATACTTTCACCATAGAGCCACTCGTTACTGGTACAAGGCTGCCATTGATATTTAATAATACTTTCACCATAGAGCCACTCGTTACTGGTACAAGGCTGCCATTGGTATTTAATAATACTTTCACCATAGAGCCACTCGTTACTGGTACAAGGCTGCCATTGATATTTAATAATACTTTCACCATAGAGCCACTCGTTACTGGTACAAGGCTGTCATTGATATTTAATAATGCTTTCACCATAGAGCCACTCGTTACTGGTACAAGGCTGCCATTGGTATTTAATAATACTTTCACCATAGAGCCACTCGTTACTGGTACAAGTGCTGCCATTGATATTTATAATACTTTCACCATAGAGCCACTCGTTACTGGTACAAGGCTGCCATTGATATTTAATAATACTTTCACCTTAAAACCACCGTTACTGGTACAAGGCTGCCATTGGTATTTAATAATACTTTCACCATAGAGCCACTCGTTACTGATATAAGGCTGTCATTGGTATTTAATAAATACTTTCACCATAGAGCCACTCGTTACTGGTGCAAGGCTGCAATTGGTATTTAATAATACTTGCACCATAGAGCCATTGATATTTAATAATACTTTCACCATAGAGCCACTCGCGACTGATACAAGGCTGCCATTGGTATTTAATAATACCTTCACAATAGAGCCACTCGTTATTTGTACAAGGCTGCCATTGGTATTTAATAGTACTTTCACTAGAGCGCCACTCGTTACTGGTACAGTGCTGCCATTGATATTTAATAATGCTTTCACCATAGAGCCACTCGTTACTGGTACAAGGGCTGCCATTGATATTTAATAATACTTCCACCATAGAGCCACTCGTTACTGGTACAAGGCTGCCATTGGTATTTAATAATACTTTCACCATAGAGCCACTCGTTATTTGTACAAGGCTGCCATTGATATTTAATAATACTTTCACCATAGAGCCACTCGTTACTGGTACAAGGCTGCCATTGGTATTTAATAATACTTTCACAATAGAGCCACTCGTTATTGGTACAAGGCTGCCATTGATATTTAATAATACTTTCACCATAGAGCCACTCGTTACTGGTACAAGGCTGCCATTGGTATTTAATAATACTTTCACCATAGAGCCACTCGTTACACTGTTAATACTGGTACAAGACTGCCATTGATATTTAATAATACTTTCACCATAGAGCCACTCGTTACTGGTACAAGGCTGCCATTGATATTTAATAATACTTTCACCATAGAGCCACTCGTTACTGGTACAAGGCTGCCATTGGTATTTAATAATACTTTCACCATAGAGAGCCACTCGTTACTGGTACAAGACTGTCATTGATATTTAATAATACTTTCACCATAGAGCCACTCGTTACTGGTACAAGGCTGCCATTGGTATTTAATAATACTTTCACCATAGAGCCACTCGTTACTGGTACAGGCTGCCATTGATATTTAATATACTTTCACCATAGAGCCACTCGTTACTGGTACAAGGCTGCCATTGGTATTTAATAATACTTTCACCATAGAGCCACTCGTTACTGGTACAAGGCTGCCATTGGTATTTAATAATACTTTCACCATAGAGCCACTCGTTACTGGTACAAGGCTGCAATTGGTATTTAATAATACTTGCACCATAGAGCCACTTGGTTTAATAATTGGTTTCACCATAGAGCCACTCGAGCCACTGGTACAAGGCTGCCATTGGTATTTAATAATACTTTCACCATAGAGCCACTCGTTACTGGTACAAGGCTGCCATTGATATTTAATAATACTTTCACCATAGAGCCACTCGTTACTGGTACAAGGCTGCCATTGGTATTTAATAATACTTTCACCATAGAGCCACTCGTTACTGGTACAAGGCTGCCATTGATATTTAATAATACTTTCACCATAGAGCCACTCGTTACTGGTACAAGGCTGCCATTGGTATTTAATAATACTTTCACTAGAGAGCCACTCGTTACTGGTACAAGGCTGTCATTGATATTTAATAGTGCTTTCAACATAGAGCCATTCGTTACTGGTACAAGGCTGCCATTGGTATTTAATAATACTTTCACCAAAGAGCCACTCGTTACTGGTACAGTGCTGCTGCCATTGATATTTATAATACTTTCACCATAGAGCCACTCATTACTGGTACAAGGCTGCCATTGATATTTAATATTACTTTCACCTTAAAACCACCCGTTACTGGTACAAGGCTGCCATTGGTATTTAATAATACTTTCACCATAGAGCCACTCGTTACTGATATAAGGCTGTCATTGGTATTTAAGAATACTTTCACCATAGAGCCACTCGTTACTGGTGCAAGGCTGCAATTGGTATTTAATAATACTTGCACCATAGAGCCATTGATATTTAATAATACTTTCACCATAGAGCCACTCGCGACTGATACAAGGCTGCCATTGGTATTTAATAATACCTTCACAATAGAGCCACTCGTTATTTGTACAAGGCTGCCATTGGTATTTAATAATACTTTCACTAGCCCACTCGTTACTGGTACAGTGCTGCCATTGATATTTAATAATGCTTTCACCATAGAGCCACTCGTTACTGGTACAAGGCTGCCATTGATATTTAATAATACTTCCACCATAGAGCCACTCGTTACTGGTACAAGGCTGCCATTGGTATTTAATAATACTTTCACAATAGAGCCACTCGCTATTTGTACAAAGCTTGCCATTGATATTTAATAATACTTTCACCATAGAGCCACTCGTTACTGGTACAGGACTGCCATTGGTATTTAATAATACTTTCACAATAGAGCCACTCGTTATTTGTACAAGGCTGCCATTGATATTTAATATTACTTTCACCATAGAGCCACTCGTTACTGGTACAAGGCTGCCATTGGTTTTTAATAGTACTTTCACCATAGAGCCATTCTCGTTACTGGTACAAGGACTGCCATTGATATTTAATAATGCTTTCACCATAGAGCCACTCGTTACTGGTACAAGGCTGCTATTGATATTTAATAATACTTCCACCATAGAGCCACTCGTTACTGGTACAAGGCTGCCATTGGTATTTATAATACTTTCACCATAGAGCCACTCGTTACTGGTACAAGACTGTCATTGATATTTAATATTACTTTCACCATAGAGCCACTCGTTACTGGTACAAGGCTGCAATTGGTATTTAATAATACTTTCACCAAAGAGCCACTCGTTACTGGTACAGGCTGCTGCCATTGATATTTATAATACTTTCACCATAGAGCCACTCGTTACTGGTACAAGGCTGCCATTGGTATTTAATAATACTTTCACCATAGAGCCACTCGTTACTGGTATAAGGCTGTCATTGGTATTTAATAATACTTTCACCATAGAGCCACTCGTTACTGGTACAAGGCTGCAATTGGTATTTAATAATACTTGCACCATAGAGCCATTGGTATTTAATAATACTTTCACCATATAGCCACTCGTTACTGGTACAAGGCTGCCATTGGTATTTAATAATACTTTCACCATAGAGAGCCACTCGTTACTGGTACAAGGCTGCCATTGATATTTAATAATACTTTCACCATAGAGCCACTCGTTACTGGTACAAGGCTGCCATTGGTATTTAATAATACTTTCACCATAGAGCCACTCGTTACTGGTACAAGGCTGCCATTGATATTTAATAATACTTTCACCATAGAGCCACTCGTTACTGGTACAAGGCTGCCATTGGTATTTATAATACTTTCACCATAGAGCCACTCGTTACTGGTACAAGGCTGTCATTGATATTTAATAATACTTTCACCATAGAGAGCCACTCGTTACTGGTACAAGGCTGCCATTGATATTTAATAATACTTTCACCATAGAGCCACTCGTTACTGGTACAAGGCTGCCATTGGTATTTAATAATACTTTCACCATAGAGCCACTCGTTACTGGTACAAGGCTGTCATTGATATTTAATAATACTTTCACCATAGAGCCACCACTTACTGGTACAAGGCTGCCATTGATATTTAATAATACTTTCACCATAGAGCCACTCGTTACTGGTACAAGGCTGCCATTGGTATTTAATAATACTTTCACCATAGAGCCACTCGTTACTGGTACAAGGCTGCCATTGATATTTAATAATACTTTCACCATAGAGCCACTCGTTACTGGTACAAGGCTGCCATTGATATTTAATAATACTTTCACCATAGAGCCACTCTCGTTACTGGTACAAGGCTGCCATTGGTATTTAATAATACTTTCACCATAGAGCCACTCGTTACTGGTACAAGGCTGCCATTGATATTTAATATTACTTTCACCTTAAAACCACCGTTACTGGTACAAGGCTGCCATTGGTATTTAATAATACTTTCACCATAGAGAGCCACTCGTTACTGGTACAAGGCTGCCATTGGTATTTAATAATACTTTCACCAGAGAGCCACTCTCGTTACACTGGTAGGCTGTCATTGATATTTAATAGTGCTTTCAACATAGAGCCATTCGTTACTGGTACGAGGCTGCCATTAGTATTTAATAATACTTTCACCAAAGAGCCACTCGTTACTGGTACAGTGCTGCCATTGATATTTATAATACTTTCACCATAGAGCCACTCATTACTGGTACAAGGCTGCCATTGATATTTAATATTACTTTCACCTTAAAACCACCCGTTACTGGTACAAGGCTGCCATTGGTATTTAATAATACTTTCACCATAGAGCCACTCGTTACTGATATAAGGCTGTCATTGGTATTTAAGAATACTTTCACCATAGAGCCACTCGTTACTGGTGCAAGGCTGCAATTGGTATTTAATAATACTTGCACCATAGAGCCATTGATATTTAATAATACTTTCACCATAGAGCCACTCGCGACTGATACAAGGCTGCCATTGGTGGTTTAATAATACCTTCACAATAGAGCCACTCGTTATTTGTACAAGGCTGCCATTGGTATTTAATAGTACTTTCACTAGAGCGCCACTCGTTACTGGTACAGTGCTGCCATTGATATTTAATAATGCTTTCACCATAGAGCCACTCGTTACTGGTACAAGGCTGCCATTGATATTTAATAATACTTCCACCATAGAGCCACTCGTTACTGGTACAAGGCTGCCATTGGTATTTAATAATACTTTCACAATAGAGTCACTCGCTATTTGTACAAAGTTGCCATTGATATTTAATAATTCTTTCATCATAGAGCCATTCGTTACTGGTACAGGACTGCCATTGGTATTTAATAATACTTTCACAATAGAGCCACTCGTTATTTGTACAAGGCTGGTATTGATATTTAATATTACTTTCACCATAGAGCCACTCGTTACTGGTATAAGGCTGTCATTGGTTTTTAATAGTACTTCCACCATAGAGCCATTCGTTACTGGTACAGGACTGCCATTGATATTTAATAATGCTTTCACCATAGAGCCACTCGTTACTGGTACAAGTCAGCTATTGATATTTAATAATACTTCCACCATAGAGCCACTCGTTACTGGTACAAGGCTGCCATTGGTATTTATAATACTTTCACCATAGAGCCACTCGTTACTGGTACAAGACTGTCAGTGATATTTAATATTACTTTCACCATAGAGCCACTCGTTACTGGTACGAGGCTGCAATTAGTATTTAATAATACTTTCACCAAAGAGCCACTCGTTACTGGTACAGTGCTGCCATTGATATTTATAATACTTTCACCATAGAGCCACTCATTACTGGTACAAGGCTGCCATTGGTATTAGATAATACTTTCACCATAGAGCCACTCGTTACTGATATAAGGCTGTCATTGGTATTTAAGAATACTTTCACCATAGAACCACTCGTTACTGGCGCAAGGCTGCAATTGGTATTTAATAATACTTGCACCATAGAGCCATTGGTATTTAATAATACTTTCACCATAGAGCCACTCGCGACTGATACAAGGCTGCCATTGGTATTTAATAATACCTTCACAATCAGAGCCACTCGTTATTTGTACAAGGCTGCCATTGATATTTAATAATACTTCCACCATAGAGCCACTCGTTACTGGTACAAGGCTGCCATTGGTATTTATAATACTTTCACCATAGAGCCACTCGTTACTGGTACAAGGCTGCCATTGATATTTAATAATACTTCCACCATAGAGCCACTCGTTACTGGTACAAGGCTGCCATTGGTATTTATAATACTTTCACCATAGAGCCACTCGTTACTGGTACAAGACTGTCATTGATATTTAATATTACTTTCACCATAGAGCCACTCGTTACTGGTACAAGGCTGCTATTGATATTTAATAATACTTCCACCATAGAGCCACTCGTTACTGGTACAAGGCTGCCATTGGTATTTATAATACTTTCACCATAGAGCCACTCGTTACTGGTACAAGACTGTCATTGATATTTATTATTACTTTCACCATAGAGCCACTCGTTACTGGTACAAGGCTGTCATTGATATTTAATAGTGCTTTCAACATAGAGCCATTCGTTACTGGTACGAGGCTGCCATTAGTATTTAATAATACTTTCACCAAAGAGCCACTCGTTACTGGTACAGTGCTGCCATTGATATTTATAATACTTTCACCATAGAGCCACTCATTACTGGTACAAGGCTGCCATTGATATTTAATATTACTTTCACCTTAAAACCACCCGTTACTGGTACAAGGCTGCCATTGGTATTTAATAATACTTTCACCATAGAGCCACTCGTTACTGATATAAGGCTGTCATTGGTATTTAAGAATACTTTCACCATAGAGCCACTCGTTACTGGTGCAAGGCTGCAATTGTATTTAAAAATACTTGCACCATAGAGCCATTGATATTTAATAATACTTTCACCATAGAGCCACTCGCGACTGATACAAGGCTGCCATTGGTATTTAATAATACCTTCACAATAGAGCCACTCGTTATTTGTACAAGGCTGCCATTGGTATTTAATAGTACTTTCACTAGAGCGCCACTCGTTACTGGTACAGTGCTGCCATTTGTAGTAAGTATACGCGAGATAACTGTATCTCAACGTTCTCCTCCTCAGGGAGGGGGACGTTGTTCATTTATTAGTAATTATAAACAGTAATCCTAAAATAACTGACTCTTAAATGAGTCATTAGTCATGTGCTGTAAAACCAGCAAAACCCTAAAACCCAGTTTATCAGATTATTCTGATAAACTGTAAAACTTGTAATAAACCTAAAATAATCAAATAAATATAAGTACTTGTATTCTGACCACAACCCCCCCCAAACTGAAGCACTGAACAAAGCAGTGTGCCAGTTTCAGAGATGATAAGAATAGCATAGTACCTTATGTGCTGGCATTATCCTCGAGAGCTAGAGCATTGTGCTGGCATTTATCCTCGAGAGCTAGAGCATTGTGCTGGCATTTATCCTCGAGAGCTAGAGCATTGTGCTGGCATTTATCCTCAGAGAGCTAGAGCATTGTGCTGGCATTTTACCTCAGAGAGCTAGAGGACCCGATGTGTACGTCTCGAGCGACCCGTCGTGTTTGAATTCTTGAAGCTACTGTTCATCTGTGTCAGCATATAGGAGTTTGGCAAGTACAATATAGGACTGTATTTGTGTCGGAGAAAAACTGCCAGTGGCAGAAACCGTGCAAACCATTAACCCGCTGTTTCAAAACAATGCCCAAGGAGTTGTTTGATTGATTTCGCTGTGTTATACTCCGAAGCAAGAGTGGCTCATTTAACCTCGCGAGCTTGAGCCGCTGACGATTTTCCCTCGCGAGCTCGAGTGCTAACCGTTTATTCTCGCGAGCTCGAGTGGCTGGTTTATACTCGGGAGCTAGAGTCGCTGCTTTTTTTATACTCAAGAGCTCGAGAGGCTGGTTTATACTCGGGAGCTAGAGTTGCTGGTTTATACTCGGGAGCTAGAGTCGCTGCTTTTTTATACTCAAGAGCTCGAGAGGCTGGTTTATACTCGGGAGCTAGAGTTGCTGGTTTATACTCGGGAGCTAGAGTCGCTGCTTTTTTATACTCAAGAGCTCGAGAGGCTGGTTTATACTCGGGAGCTAGAGTTGCTGGTTTATACTCAGGAGCTAGAGTCGCTGCTTTTTTTATACTCAAGAGCTCGAGTGGCTGGTTTATACTCGGGAGCTAGAGTTGCTGGTTTATGCTCCAGAGCTTGAGCTCGATATCCGAGAACAAAGTTATATTGAAGATAAAGTATTAGACTTGTGCACGTTGGCGCTTACGTGTCCGTGTCTGCGAAGCTTTGTGGTAGGCCGCGATATCGTTGGCATCATCAAAAGCTTCTGCTGTTTCCCACGTTGGTTCGCCTTCTCGCCATCTCACCAGGTATTCTAATTTCCCCGTCTCATCATTCGTACGATGTGTGATAATATGGCGAAACTCCACCCCTCCTTCGGTCCATAAGTCTTCGTTAATTGGTGGGTCTGTGCGTCTATGCACTAAACGGAGGAGTTCCACCCGTACCGGTTTGGTCTTGAATTCTGGTGGGGCGGAACCATCCTTGTTCGCTAACTCGTAGCGTTGGCCGTGTCTAGCTTTGACTACATATGGTCCAAACAATGGCCGCATAGCCTTCGTTGTTCGGCCTTCTGATCGTACCATGACCACATCTCCTTCGTCGAAATGTACCAAGTCGTGAGCATGCAGGCGGTCAAATGTCGTCGTAAGCTTGCCTGTATACTTCTTGGTAATGTGGTGGAGGGTCGGCAATATAGTGTCCTGTAACTGGTCTAATCGTTGTGCCCAGGTGTCATTCGTCATCGGCTGAGAATCCGGTAACTCGTCCGTGAAATCGGCGAACGGAACATGGCGGCGGCCAAAGTACACGCTAAACGGTGCACTCTTATGGCGACGGGATATCCGAAGGTTCTGGTATAGCATCGTAAACGGAAGGCGTTCGTCCCATCGAAGGGGAACTGCCTCACAGCATTGTCGAATAGAACGTGTAATCTCCTTGTGACGTCGTTCTGCCGCGCCCAGCACTTGGGGTCGATATGGTGGAGACACCTTATGTAGCATCCCCACTTCCTGGACCAGAAGCTCCACTAACTTGTTGGTGAACTCCTTCCCCATGTCTGTTTGGATTTAACGGGGAAACCATGTTCGCCAAAAAAATCTCTATGAGTGTCTGTGTCGTGGTTTCCTTTGTCTTGTCCGGTGTGGCTCGAAGGATAGAATAGCCTGTGGCGATGTCTAAGACGTGAAGAATATAATTGTTCTTGCGTCTGGACTCCAGTGGCATCGGGATGTAGTCCACTTGAATATGGTCCCACGGGTAGCGTGCATCGATGCTAATCATCGGGTGGAAACCTTTACGAAGTGTGTCCTGTCCCAAACATGTGCCACATTGCCGCTTAACTTCTGTGGCTAACTCAAGTGCCCCTGGCCAAACGTGACCGTTCTGACGAAGTTGTTGGACTGTGTCCGCCGCCCCATGATGTCCTTGTTCGTGTTGCGCTTGCGTGAGTTGCGTACGACGCTGTTTCTCCGCCGGACTCGCTTGTGCAAACGCCGGTTGACCCTCTGCATCTGCCAGTGCCACTGAGATTTCTCGCGCTGTGTCTAAGCACATGACATATTTTGTATGCTTTGGTTCTGCAAAACCAAGTCGCTGTGAGAACAGCGGGTCCAGTTTGAATCCATTGGGAGGACCCACCCGTGCTACTACGGTATGACCCCATGGTGTCTTCCCACATGCGTACTTAGCGTACTTGAGGAACGTGTGTGGTGTCCGTGGTACCAGCACCGGTTCTGTCTGCAATAACTGCTTGAACAGGTCGAACCATGGTGCTCTTGGTACCCATGGTAGACATACTGTGGCCCGTGCGCCGTCGGCTCGTATCTTGCGTAACATCCTGTGTATCTGTCCCCAAGGCGGGTTCATCCATCCATCGACTATCGACCAGTCGTGGGCAAACGCTCCTTCCCCATCATCCTTCGTCCAGAACCGAGGAAGCTGAGCGTTGGTTGGGTCCGCAAATACATCTATGTCATTCGGTCCAAAGTGTTGTTGCGCTTGTTCAAAGTAACTAGGGAATAACTGCCAGCCGTCGGTATTATTTCGAGTTCGTCCTGCTCCGCTGTCCCCTCGTGTACTCTACTTAACATGTCCGGGAGCACATTTGACTCTCCTGGTATATGCGATATGGTAAAGTTGAATGGCGCGATGATATGATGCCATCTCTGAAGCATCGGATTAAGCTTGAGCTGTGTGTTCATATATACAAGGGCCTTGTGGTCCGTGAAGACCGCAAACCGTTGCCCATCCAAGTATTCCCTGAAATGTGTCAGTCCATATACCAATGCCAGTAACTCCTTCATAGGTGTGGCGTAGTTCTGTTGCGCATGGTTCAGAGTCTTACTAAAGAACATTAAGTAATGTTTCTTACCGTTGACCCATTGGAATAGCGCTCCCCTAAACCGTAATCGCTAGCGTCGGTTTCCAAGTTTAGAGGAATGCCGTCGACCGGAAAGTGTAACGCCACAGCATTCACCACTGCGTCTTTCATTGCCTGCCACGCCTGTGCATGTCTCTCCTCCCAACGATCACCTATCAACTCCTTTGGTTTGAGTTTGCAAAATTCGCGCAAGGGTGCAACCGTGTTCGCGAAATTAGGCAGATGTTCGTGGAGGTAATTTGCTAAACCCAACGCCGAGGCTATATCTTTGTATCGTTGTGGTGTGGGCCAGTCGATCAGCTTGGCCTGCTTTTCATGGTCAATGTCAATGCCTTGTGCCGATACTTTCTTCCCTAGGATCATGACTTCGGAGATAGCGAAGTGGCACTTGGCAGGGTTAAGCTTAAAACTGTGGTATGTTAAGCGTTGTATCACCTTCTGCACCGTCCTAACGTGTTCGTCATAACCGTCACTGGCGATAACTATGTCATCGATATAGTGGTGAACCGGTAAGCCATCAAGTATTGTACTCAAGGTACGTTGAAACTGCTGCGTGAGTACATGAAGACCGAACGGTGCTGATGTGAACGAGTACTGATAACGTTCGTGTGTAAAACTAAATAAGTATTGCGAGTCTGGATGGATGGGCAGCCTGTGGTATGCAGCCGATATGTCCAGCGTCGTGTAGTACTTCTTACTCTTGAGGCGAGATATGAGTTCGTTGACCTTGGGGATCAGGAACTGGTCACCAGGAATAAGCGCGTTAACGGCACGCATGTCTAAACACACGCGTACCTTCTTGACGTTGCCTTCCGCATCGAATGTCGGTACCGCAAGGAGAGGAAGATTAACAGTCGTTGGTGTCGTTCGTTTCGTGATCACCAAATCCGTCAACCACTTCTTCACTTGTTCATCCACATAGGGGAGCCATCGATCGGATACGAAGTTACGCGCCGATCGCCGCATCTGCAACGCTTGTTCATGGGTTACTGGGATGGTTACCTCACTCCCTTCCAGACGACAGCGCGCGTTGTCGGCAATTTTCGCATTGGCTTCCAAATCCTGTGCCAACCGTTGGCGTACATCGACGGGTTCCGTCGTGTTAGGTGCCTGTCGGCGTGGTATGGGTTCGAGGAGCTCTTCTAGTTCTGTGGGGTCTATTGGTGCAAGTGGCGATTGGATACCGCCTATGTATAGGCCCAAGCCTTTCAACATATCTTGCCCCACTATAACATCTATACCCGTCGGCAAGTTCATCAATTCTAATGAACCGTCGATAATTCTGGTACCGTACCTTATAGGTACCACTTCCGTCGTCCCCAGTCGAGGAGTTCGCACCGCCTTGTCAGCTAAATATATAAATGACCCAGGTGGTGCCGGAGTTATTGGTCGGCCAAGGAGGTCTGCGGATGTCTGTGAGATACAACTTCTATTTGCTCCCGTGTCTATCAAGGCTTTGAACGTACGTCCGTTGATTTGTACTTGAATATAGACTCGGTTGTCTGACGTCAGCAATGGGTCTTGTATTGCCATCACTGCTCCAATCGTGGTAACAAATATGAAGCTCCTATCCGACTCAGACACCCTCACCTCTCATGCATGATCGGCTACCGACTCCCACATGTCATAGGTGTGGTTTGGTGGTGACGTCATGTGCTCGAAGTCTTCGTAAAGGATCGTGTTGATATGAATCTCTGTAGCTTCCGATGGTGGAGCCAAGTCTTCGTCCTGTGTAATCGCATTCACCTGTACTTGATGCGTCGGACGTATTGTAACTACGTCTCTAGTCTGGGATGTATTCTGCCCCTGTCCTGCGGTTGACGTTGTGGACGGTCTGTGTACCGATTGTACGTCCCTCAAAGGACGGTTGTTGTCGTATAGCCTTGCCCGACCCTCTGCGCTCACCGCTTGCGACGCCCTGAAATGGTGACACCGTGGGATGTGCCTACCACCTGGTGGCGCCTGTGCCTGGCACCCCGCACAAGTCGTTGGTACCGTAGGTTGGGGCCGTTGAGTCCAATTCTGCGTTTGTCGTCTACTCGTCTGTAGGTTGGGGCGGCTATTGGTGTGGTCGCGGCTTCCATTGGTCGTCGGGCCCTCGCGGTTGTTGCGACCCTGGAAACGTGCTGCCGTACGTTGCTGTGCATCCTGAATGTCAGGGCTCAACAGCTGTATAAGCTCGTGTGTCTCCATCAGTTGCCATTTGGGATGCAACTGTAGAGTACGTTCATACGTACGGCCGTTGAGAGCTTCTTCTAACAGTTGTACAATGCAGTGGTTCACTAAATTCTGTTGGAAGTCGGCATCTGTCTGGCACCGTTCACGTGCCCTCCTGTGGTTCTCCATGAGCTGTGTCATTTGTTCCATAAGAGGAGTGTGCATGTTCCGACTTTGGCCCTTGGCTAACTTGCGAAACGCGGGATCGACAGTGGCTTGTGTTTCGTGCGAACAGATCTGTTCGATCTGTAGTTGAGGTGTGCATGTCTTCAACCGTTCAGAGTTGTCGCGGATGTAGTCCAGCGTTGACTTTTCCGCCTTGAAGTAAGATAGTACCTTATGAAACCATGTAAGGTTCCAAGTCTCGTCCAGCCCTGCGATTTGTGCGTTCTTAAACGCCTCGAGGAGAACCCCTCTTGTGTCCCGTTCCATGATATCATGTAGGTAGTATCTGTTCGACGGCCAATCAGGCCACGTACGTGGTGAAGGTACGGGACGCTTCTCTACCGGTCGGGACTCTAATGTAGCTCGAAGTGTCTCAATCACGCCCCGAAGAGCTTCAGCTCGAGCCGTGTTATTCTCCTCGATTGCTTGGCATAGCTCGTCACTTAACTGTAGTATCCGTGCGTGTAGCGCCTGTCGCCTTTTCTCGATACTAGCCGGTGTGGGCGGAGGCACTGTTGTCTCCTTCTCTTGTCGTTTATGTGTCTGTACATATTCACTGGGCGCTTCTTTCTCGCCCCACTGACGTTGCTGTTGTTGGCGCAGGTTCGTACTTAATCGGTCCTGTCTATTCTTCACCGCCTGCTTACCTTGAGGATTCTGTCTGGCTAATACTTGTTCATGTGCGAACTCTTGAAAAGTTGGTGTGTTCTCACTGGCAGACAGAGTATCATCCTCCTCGGTTGAACTGTCCTCTGACCCTGGTGATTTGTACCCAAGTCCATAAAACGGACGCTCACAGCCTTGAATTCGGAAGGTAGGGTTGTCTTCGTCCTCTGGTACTGCCTGTACCCGTTCGTGTGCGTCAGAAGAACTCTCCTTAGCGGCCGGCCCCTATTGTAGTTCGTCCGGCGTTTATGCGCTGTAACCTCTGTTCGTATTTTTCAAAGAGAGACTGCTGTTGTGTCATCAGCTCCGTGAGTTTCTGAGCTGACGATTGTTCCCGTGCCGTTTCCTTGTTGTTGGTACGGTTCCGGTGACGCTTCCGCTTGTTAGGTGGGAGGCGTGGTGGGTCATTACTGGGAAATAAGGCCCCTGGAGTATCCCGAGACGAACGAGGGGACAGCCCTTCACTGGCTACCTGTTCACCAATAAAAGTCTGACTACTGTCCGCACGCAGGTTGGGTACTTCCTTGGTCTCACCCTCGAATATGACATCCTCGTCAGATTGTGCAGGTCCATTTTGTTTGCTGTTGGTGGCTGCTTGTCGTCCGCGGAAATAATGTGTGGAGCCCCAAGATGTGTCTGTTGTTGCCCCTCCAGTGCCTGACCTGAGTGCGGAGCGGAGCGTTCCGTATGGGACTGACGACGTTTAGTTCCACGTCGGTCGATATCATCTTCCTTGCGGCGCTCAGGATTCAAGAGTTGCTGTCTACGACTTTGGCGGGGGGTAGGACATGGTTGGTGAGTTGTTTGTCAATGGAGAACTAGAAATGTGTCCGAATGAACTGATAGAGTACTGAATATAAATATCCATTTTCTATTAAATTTCATCCTTCAAACACATAACGTCTCGACATCGATCTCCGAGGAACTCGTGGGTTCCCTCGTGACTGTTTTATTTCCTACACTAACATAAGTAGTGTGGATAGTCTATATACTCTAACACTACCAGCTGTCTTACTCTTCATCCCACAATAACATATGGTTGAGTGCCTCATTAGTCGGAGCCACTTCTTGTTCTACTCCTCGCCAGCTCTTACTCCGGCCTAATGACGGCCTATTCGCAGGACCCTGTTGGGAACTTCCCTCATCGCTCCTCTTTTACTCTTCTTACCCGTGATGTCCTTGTCATGTGCTGTTGCGGTTGTTGGAATATGCTTCTTGATCTAAGAACGATTGCTCGTTATTGCACTCCTAAACTAAGCTGCCGTCAACCACACCTTCTGTGCATACTGTTGATCCTCTCCGTTGACCTGATTTATCTGGAAGTTCTAGTGATTTGAGTGTGTTCGCATATCATTTTCACAATTTAACCTTGTATTTACTTGCATCGTTCGTGTTATGTGCGCCCCCCACCCTTATATGCTCCTAATAACTCACAGGTGCTTACTTGTGTCTCTGTATGCTTCCTAATATCCCATTCTGAAAACTTTTGTAAAATAATCTAGTATGCCGCTGATTCTTTTTTGCGTCATCGTACTAACCGAGTCGGTACTAACCATGTACATCTCCCATCTCTACTACCCTACTGTGGATCCTAAAGAACTTTCTTCTAACAACTTCTTAAATACAATTTAAGCTCATTAGCTTGCAATACGATTTGTACTTGTCTCACACTGAAAACAACCTTCCTACCTGTACTCACACATGACTACTTATCTGTGGATTCTGACTGATTGTCTGATTTCGTCATTTGATCGTCGTGAGACTTTCCTTGTTGACCCTGGTTAATGCTCTGCTTGATTGGAATGTTCGCTCTTCGGGTTCACTCGTATTAGTAGATTCTTTCTTCATCCTCGTCGTCCACACGTCGTTAATCCAATCTAAATCGTTCAATTCAATCTAAATCGTTCGGATAATCTAAATCGTTCAATTTGATGCGACATTCTCTGTTCGCATTGTCTTTCAATTGTTATACTTATAACAAAAAAAAAATATGTGCCAGCTACTGACTAATTCATATTCTGTAGCTTTCTCTGTAATTACTAATAAACTAACAACTTCTATGGTAAGTTAAAAATGTAGTAAGTATACGCGAGATAACTGTATCTCAACGTTCTCCCTCCTCAGGGAGGGGGACGTTGTTCATTTATTAGTAATTATAAACAGTAATCCTAAAATGACTGACTCTTAAATGAGTCATTAGTCATGTGCTGTAAAACCAGCAAAACCCTAAAACCCAGTTTATCAGATTATTCTGATAAACTGTAAAACTTGTAATTTAAACCTAAAATAATCAAATAAATATAAAGTACTTGTATTCTGACCACATATATATATATATGTATATATATATATATATATATATATATATATATATATATATATATATATATATATATATATATATATATATATATCAAGTATGTGAACAAATATATAGAAATATAATGTGTGTACATTATTTATAATTTTATTGTTTACATATAATGCAAACAGTTTGTGTACACTTCTTATACAAGGTAAGATATATCTGTATAGTTTGCAGTCGGTGATTGAAATAAAAATGCCTTTGACACCTGCTTACCTTAAAATGCTTACCTTCAATATAAATTGAACTAAGTTGATACTTGCATCCTAGTCATTAATCGGTCGCATATATCGTGAACTTTTCTCTGCTGAGAGGTTTCACAAAGAAATCAGCTTAGTAGCTGCTGTGGTGGTATGTATTCGTGTTCTGCTTCTGCTGTAAGGTTGTCAGTAGCCGTTGCAAATTTATTCCCCACATGAAAGGTGCATCTACAGTGCAATGTAGTAGACTTTTAAATAAAGTTGAGAAGACTGCATAAGTGCGTAAACTTGAAGATGCTTTTAACCGCATCCGCTATGACTAAAACTACCAAACTGTATTATAGGGGTTGCAGTGAGAATTCGTATAAAAGATAGTGCTCGACCTCGGTGCACTATTTATAAACAAAAACCCCTACAATGCATACAGTGAGAGCAAGAAATATGCGCCCGCGACTACGCTCGAGGTGTCATCGGGCTTAGAAATTGCTTCTCTCCGTGGATGTCATGCTCAGTCCTTGCGATGAAAACCCCATGTGTCCAACCAACATCTATAAAAGATGTTTGCAAATGCCAAAAAATGAAAATGAATATGACTTCTTCGATGTTGACAAAACAGTAGAACATCGTTGGGGAAAATCTGTCGCGATCGCAACATATTCCGGGAGGTTCGAGTTCATGAGCATACCTGTGTACTAATGCGAACATAGGAGCTAGCCCACATGCGCCATCAGCATCGAATCCTCGTGTTCGTTTTCGATCATGTGAGTAGAACCTTCCTCTGGGACCAGAACATTAAACCGCTGTCTTAAACAAGAGCGACCAACCGTCAATACCAACATGGGTAGCCGAACATAACCTGGTGGGGCTACAACTTTTTTTATCTGCTAAGGGCACGTCGACGCGTGCACCACAGCATCAGGTGATAGCTTCCGCCCTCAAGTTAACTTAGGGATATTGACCAGATGCCTGATCGACTACCAGCAGATTCGGGAGAGAATGAAGTAATGCATAATCACTTGGGCGACGAGCCATACTTATAGAGTGAAGATGCGTTAATGAGATACGAACAAGCACCAGTGAACTGGGAAGCATCATCAATCTGGAGATTAATCGTTATGCTATGGATGAACTGCTCGAACCGATCAATGTTCAAATGGCTCCGAACTTGTTGTAGCCAGATGATATACGACACTGTTTACGACAGTATCTGGGGTCAATAAGACAATTTTGAATGCGGCTCGATGTATATTAACGTGCAATGCAGTGACATTTTCGATACCTCGAGATAAATTACTGGGCCTGCGTCGGCAGACAAAGGAACATCGTATCTAAAAAAGTACAAACCACGTTGTCACGAAGCAAGTTCACAAATAGGAACGCGAGTTAGTAAACAATCGTCGGTCGTCGGTGCCGATTGTCAACCTTCCTTTGCTGTCGGTACCATTCTTTACACCGTCCGTGGAGCTCACCAAAGTTCGTGTGTGCTTGGACTTACGGCAGATCAATGTTCCTTGTCAATGAGATCGTCAGCAACTTGAGGGGGCGAGTGATACTATACAACATTAGATTTGTCGGCAGCATACCGACGCTTACCGGTACATGCAGACTCTCAGCACATGTTTTCATTTACATGGGACAGACAGCAATACTTGTTACATCGGCTCCCTTTGGGTTGACAACACTCACATCACGATTCCAGAATACAATCAACAACTTGATGGCGGGATTAGACGTGCAATGCTATGTCGATGATCTTATCATTGTGTCTGACGACAACGAGGAAAATATTGCTGCTTTCCAGATTGACGGCGAATAAATTCAAACTTAATCAAAAGAAGTGTCACTTTGCCGTGAAAGAGGAAATGGTATTGGGAAGAAGATCTCTGCTAAGAGGATTGTCGCTGATCATAATAAACAGCAACGATTAATCGACCGGCCAATTCGAAAGTGCCAATGGGATATTACATCCGCGTTTGGACTAGCAAATTTCTTACTTGAGGACTTACCCAAATTTGCACACAGTGGCCCCAACTTAGGACGTTCTCTATACTTAAGCCAAAGGAACCGATTGGGGATCGTTGGAAACCAGAATACCATTTGGCAAGAAATCAGATGCAGGAGGTAATCGTACACTGAAGTAAATACGATGCATAGATGAACCCACCCTGGCGCCTTACATAAAAAGAGACTACGCAAGACATTGGCTGACAAGTGCAACAATATGTTTGCCGTTGAACATTAAGCATAAGTGGTTTCTAATGCTCCCGTCGACGATGAATGCGGAGCCGCTACTTATCCGTGCACATCTCTTATATTCTCGAATTATGACACGCAGGCCAATATGGCACACAGGCCTGTGATAAGTACCCATGAGAGGATTATATTGATGTACATATTGGACCTTCACTCTGGCTACAAGGTTAATCGATCGTTTTGGTGCGATCTGGGCCTGGAGGTATCTGTATGTGAGGAGACAAATACATACGTTATCAAGAGAACTGGACACAGCCACGTTTGTTCGAGCGACTTCTCGGCGGCGTTTTCAATGAGAACACACGGGCATGCGTATGATTGTCACAGCAGCTCCATTGAAGCTGAACATAGTCGCCGGCAGAAAGTGCTCGTTGGAATTGATCTGGCACTGTTAAACATGGGCCGCATTTCCGTTTCACGAGTTTTGTGAGTCGCATCCATGAGTCTCAGATCTCGATTTACTTAAATACAATTGTTCAAACAAAGCGAGCGCTAATACACAAATAGAAGATAATCACTGCTTTCCAAGATGGCGCCACCCAGGGAAATTTGTACAAAGAGATTTATCCCTTCGGCTTGTGTACGAGCTACTGGGGCTGCTGATTGTTGTTCGTTACTCTGGATAAGCAGTGTTGTAAACGGTGGCGGTGACACCGTGTCAGGAAATGCTGAGCAGCCAATTTGCTGCGCCAAATTATGCAGGGCACTTCGAATCATCGATACCTTATTCACTGTATGCCTATTCTCAAACCAAAATTGGTATGATTTTGGTGTCAGTGGTATCTGGATGCGCATCAGGGTTCAGAGGTAAACCCAGATGTATATATATATATATATATATATATATATCATTGTACTCTGCTGCAAACTTTGCTATATAAAAAAAAAGGTACCCATAGCTTTTTTATACGAACACAGCTGATTTTTGTGTTGGCTTCTAGTCTGCCGTCTAGTATTGCCCGTGTATTTGACTCTGACGGCATTTGCTGCTTGGTGGTTAGTCGGATATCGTAGGCACAATATTACTATTCGAAAGAAAGAGTCACAACCCGGTGCTCGTCTAACAATGGCAATGGTATATCGTTGAAGAAGGTCGTAGAACAAAGCGAGATAGAGTAATGTGAGCGAGCTTCGTCCTAGTTTACGTCTTGTGCAAGGCTACTGGACAGTGTATTACGCCTAGTGACAGTAGCACGGGGATGACCATGTATGTGTCCTACAATAGATTCGCCTATCATATCGCACGTGTCCAGTAAGGAACGATCAGCAGTTCAAGCACCGTCAGATGGTAGTTGAGCATCAATCTTCGACATTTCTTCTCCAAACAGTGCATCTGGGCTGCTATCAGCGCATGTAGAGTATGGAGGAGTAGCTGAAAGCGTACCGAGAGACAATGAGATACAACAGACACTCTATTCAAGGAAAAGTCCTTAGTCACAGAGAGAACCGCACTGGGTCTTTATTTGTGCTTTCACTAGACTCAAGTTTACTTGGTGTTTCTCTCACACACGCGAAGTCTCAGTTCTACCATATGCTTCTGATGACTTTAACATCATAATCATTCCAA
>LUCW03001515.1:75000-126023 GCA_001586965.3 Sphaeroforma sirkka | reverse complement strand
CGGCCTCGTATCTTGCGTAACATCCTGTGTATCTGTTCCAAGGCGGGTTCATCCATCCATCGACTATCGACCAGTCGTGGGCAAACGCTCATGTCCTTCGGTCCAGAACCGAGGAAGCTGAGCGTTGGTTGGTCCGCTGCAAATACATCTATGTCATTCGGTCCAGGTATTTGTTGCACAACTTGTTCAAAGTAACTACTAGAACTACCAGCCGTCAAAATCGGTATTATTTCGAGTTCAACTTGCTCCTTGTGTCCCCTGTTAACTCTACTTAACATCCGGAGCAGATTTGCGTGACTCTCTGGTATATGCGATATGGGTAAAGTTGAATGGCGCGATGATATGATGCCATCTTTGAAGCATCGGATTAAGCTTGAGCTGTGTGTTCACTTATACATAAAGGGCCAGTGGTCGTGAAGACCCGTAAACCGTTGCCCATCCAAGCATTCCCTGAAATAATGTCAGTCCATATACACCAAAATGCCAGTAACTAGCTAGCTATAGGTGGGCGTGGTTCTGTTAAACGCATGAGTTCAGGAGTCTTTACTAAAGAACATTAGCGTAATGTTTCTTACCGTTGACCTATTGGAATAGCGCATCCCCTAAACCGTAATCGCCAGCGTCGGTTTCAAAGTTCAGAGAATGCCGTCGACCGGAAAGTGTAACGCCACAGCATTCACCACCACGTCTTTTGCCTGCCCGCCACTGCGCATGTCTCTCTCCCAACGATCACCTATCAACTCCTTTGGTTTGGGTTTTGCAGAAATTCGCACAAGGTACAACCGTGTTCGCGAGAATTAGCAGGTATGTTCGTGGAGGTAATTTGCTAAACCCAACGCCGAGGCTATATCTTTGTATCGTTGGTGTGGGCCAGTCGATCAGCTTGGCTGCTTTTCGCCGGTCAATGTCAATGCCTTGTGCCCGATACGCTTCCAGGATCACCTGACTTCAGAATAGCGAAGTGGCACTTGGCACGGGTTAAGCAAACCTGTGGTATGTTAAAAGCGTTGTATCACCTTCTGCACCGTCCCTAACGTGTTCAAATTCATAACCGTCACTGGCGATAACTATGTCATCGATATGAGTGGTGAACCGGTAAGCCATCAAGTAAGCCAAAAGGTGACGTTGAAACTGCTGCGTGAGTACATGAAGACTGAACGGTTGCTGATGTGAACGAGTACTGATAACGTTCGTGTAAAACTAAATAAAGTATTGTGAGTCTGGATGGATGGGCAGCCTGTGGCGCAGCCGATATGTCCAGCGTCGTTAATGTACTTTTCCTCTTGAGGCGAGATATGAGTTCGTTGACCTTGGGGATCAGGAACTGGTCACCAGGAATAAGCGCGTTAACGGCACGCATGTCTAAAACACACGCGTACCTTCTTTTCGACGTTGCCTTCCGCATCGAATGTCGGTACCGCAAGGAGAGGAAGATTAACAGTCGTTGGTTGTCTCGTTCGTTTCGTGATCACAAATCCGTCAACCACTTCTTCACTTGTTCATCCACGCGGGAGCCATCGATCGGATACGAAGTTACGCGATCGCCGCATCTGCAACGCTTGTTCATGGTTACTGGGATGGTTTACCTCCTCCTTCCAGACGACAGCGCGCGTTGTCGGCAATTTTCGCATTGGCTTCCAAATCCTGTGCCAACCGTTCGCGTACATCGACGGGTTCCGTCATGTTAGGTGCCTGTCGGCGTGGTATGGGTTCGAGGAGCTCTTCTAGTTCTGTGGGGTCTATTGGTGCAAGTGGCGATTGGATACCGCCTATGTATAGGCCCAAGCCTTTCAACATATCTTGCCCCACTATAACATCTATACCCGTCGGCAAGTTCATCAATTCTAATGAACCGTCGATAATTCTGGTACCGTACCTTATAGGTACCACTTCCGTCGTCCCCAGTCGAGGAGTTCGCACCGCCTTGTCAGCTAAATATATAAATGACCCAGGTGGTGCCGGGAGTTATTGGTCGGCCAAGGAGGTCTGCGGATGTCTGTGAGATACAACTTCTATTTGCTCCCGTGTCTATCAAGGCTTTGAACGTACGTCCGTTGATTTGTACTTGAATATAGACTCGGTTGTCTGACGTCAGCAATGGGTCTTGTATTGCCATCACTGCTCCAATCGTGGTAACAAATATGAAGCTCCATCCGACTCAGACACCCTCACCTCTCATGCATGATCGGCTACCGACTCCCACGTGTCATAGGTGTGGTTTGGTGGTGACGTCATGTGCTCGAAGTCTTCGTAAAGGATCGTGTTGATATGAATCTCTGTAGCTTCCGATGGTGGAGCCAAGTCTTCGTCCTGTGTAATCGCATTCACCTGTACTTGAGGCGTCGGACGTATTGTAACTACGTCTCTAGTCTGGGATGTATTCTGCCCCTGTCCTGCGGTTGACGTTGTGGACGGTCTGTGTACCGATTGTACGTCCCTCAAAGGACGGTTGTTGTCGTATAGCCTTGCCCGACCCTCTGCGCTCACCGCTTGCGACGCCCTGAAATGGTGACACTGTGGGATGTGCCTACCACCTGGTGGCGCCTGTGCCTGGCACCCCGCACAAGTCGTTGGTACCGTAGGTTGGGGCCGTTGAGTCCAATTCTGCGTTTGTCGTCTACTCGTCTGTAGGTTGGGGCGGCTATTGGTGTGGTCGCGACTTCCATTGGTCGTCGGGCCCTCGCGGTTGTTGCGACCCTGGAAACGTGCTGCCGTACGTTGCTGTGCATCCTGAATGTCAGGGCTCAACAGCTGTATAAGCTCGTGTGTCTCCATCAGTTGCCATTTGGGATACAACTGTAGAGTACGTTCATACGTACGGCCGTTGAGAGCTTCTTTCTAACAGTTGTACAATGCAGTGGTTCACTAAATTCTGTTGGAAGTCGGCATCTGTCTGGCACCGTTCACGTGCCCTCCTGTGGTTCTCCATGAGCTGTGTCATTTGTTCCATAAGAGGAGTGTGCATGTTCCGACTTTGGCCCTTGGCTAACTTGCGAAACGCGGGATCGACAGTGGCTTGTGTTTCGTGCGAACAGATCTGTTCGATCTGTAGTTGAGGTGTGCATGTCTTCAACCGTTCAGAGTTGTCGCGGATGTAGTCCAGCGTTGACTTCTCCGCCTTGAAGTAAGATAGTACCTTATGAAACCATGTAGGTTCCAACTCGTCCAGCCCTGCGATTTGTGCGTTCTTGAACGCCTCGAGGAGAGCCCCTCTTGTGTCCCGTTCCATGATATCATGTAGGTAGTATCTGTTCGACGGCCAATCAGGCCACGTACGTGGTGAAGGTACGGGACGCTTCTCTACCGGTCGGGACTCTAATGTAGCTCGAAGTGTCTCAATCACGCCCCGAAGAGCTTCAGCTCGAGCCGTGTTATTCTCCTCGATTGCTTGGCATAGCTCGTCACTTAACTGTAGTATCCGTGCGTGTAGCGCCTGTCGCCTTTTCTCGATACTAGCCGGTGTGGGCGGAGGCACTGTTGTCTCCTTCTCTTGTCGTTTATGTGTCTGTACATATTCACTGGGCGCTTCTTTCTCGCCCCACTGACGTTGCTGTTGTTGGCGCAGGTTCGTACTTAATCGGTCCTGTCTATTCTTCACCGCCTGCTTACCTTGAGGATTCTGTCTGGCTAATACTTGTTCATGTGCGAACTCTTGAAAAGTTGGTGTGTTCTCACTGGCAGACAGAGTATCATCCTCCTCGGTTGAACTGTCCTCTGACCCTGGTGATTTGTACCCAAGTCCATAAAACGGACGCTCACAGCCTTGAATTCGGAAGGTAGGGTTGTCTTCGTCCTCTGGTACTGCCTGTACCCGTTCGTGTGCGTCAGAAGAACTCTCCTTAGCGGCCGGCCCTATTGTAGTTCGTCCGGCGTTTATGCGCTGTAACCTCTGTTCGTATTTTTTCAAAGAGAGACTGCTGTTGTGTCATCAGCTCCGTGAGTTTCTGAGCTGACGATTGTTCCCGTGCCGTTTCCTTGTTGTTGGTACGGTTCCGGTGACGCTTCCGCTTGTTAGGTGGGAGGCGTGGTGGGTCATTACTGGGAAATAAGGCCCCTGGAGTATCCCGAGACGAACGAGGGACAGCCCTTCACTGGCTACCTGTTCACCAATAAAAAGTCTGACTACTGTCCGCACGCAGGTTGGGTACTTCCTTGGTCTCACCCTCGAATATGACATCCTCGTCAGATTGTGCAGGTCCATTTTTTTTTTTGCTGTTGGTGGCTGCTTGTCGTCCGCGGAAATAATGTGTGGAGCCCCAAGATGTGTCTGTTGTTGCCCCTCCAGTGCCTGACCTGAGTGCGGAGCGGAGCGTTCCGTATGGGACTGACGACGTTTAGTTCCACGTCGGTCGATATCATCTTCCTTGCGGCGCTCAGGATTCAAGAGTTGCTGTCTACGACTTTGGCGGGGGGTAGGACATGGTTGGTGAGTTGTTTGTCAATGGAGAACTAGAAATGTGTCCGAATGAACTGATAGAGTACTGAATATAAATATCCATTTTCTATTAAATTTCATCCTTCAAACACATAACGTCTCGACATCGATCTCCGAGGAACTCGTGGGTTCCCTCGTGACTGTTTTATTTCCTACACTAACATAAGTAGTGTGGATAGTCTATATACTCTAACACTACCAGCTGTCTTACTCTTCATCCCACAATAACATATGGTTGAGTGCCTCATTAGTCGGAGCCACTTCTTGTTCTACTCCTCGCCAGCTCTTACTCCGGCCTAATGACGGCCTATTCGCAGGACCCTGTTGGGAACTTCCTCATCGCTCCTCTTTTTACTCTTCTTACCCGTGATGTCCTTGTCATGTGCTGTTGCGGTTGTTGGAATATGCTTCTTGATCTAAGAACGATTGCTCGTTATTGCACTCCTAAACTAAGCTGCCGTCAACCACACCTTCTGTGCATACTGTTGATCCTCTCCGTTGACCTGATTTATCTGGAAGTTCTAGTGATTTGAGTGTGTTCGCATATCATTTCCACAATTTAACCTTGTATTTACTTGCATCGTTCGTGTTATGTGCGCCCCCACCCTTATATGCTCCTAATAACTCACAGGTGCTTACTTGTGTCTCTGTATGCTTCCTAATATCCCATTCTGAAAACTTTTGTAAAATAATCTAGTATGCCGCTGATTCTTTTGCGTCATCGTACTAACCGAGTCGGTACTAACCATGTACATCTCCCATCTCTACTACCCTACTGTGGATCCTAAAGAACTTTCTTCTAACAACTTCTTAAATACAATTTAAGCTCATTAGCTTGCAATACGATTTGTACTTGTCTCACACTGAAAACAACCTTCCTACCTGTACTCACACATGACTACTTATCTGTGGATTCTGACTGATTGTCTGATTTCGTCATTTGATCGTCGTGAGACTTTCCTTGTTGACCCTGGTTAATGCTCTGCTTGATTGGAATGTTCGCTCTTCGGGTTCACTCGTATTAGTAGATTCTTTCTTCATCCTCGTCGTCCACACGTCGTTAATCCAATCTAAATCGTTCAATTCAATCTAAATCGTTCGGATAATCTAAATCGTTCAATTTGATGCGACATTCTCTGTTCGCATTGTCTTTCAATTGTTATACTTATAACAAAAAAAATATGTGCCAGCTACTGACTAATTCATATTCTGTAGCTTTCTCTGTAATTACTAATAAACTAACAACTTCTATGGTAAGTTAAAAAATGTAGTAAGTATACGCGAGATAACTGTATCTCAACGTTCTCCTCCTCCTCAGGGAGGGGACGTTGTTCATTTATTAGTAATTATAAACAGTAATCCTAAAATGACTGACTCTTAAATGAGTCATTAGTCATGTGCTTGTAAAACCAGCAAAAAACCTAAAACCCAGTTTATCAGATTATTCTGATAAACTGTAAAACTTGTAATAAACCTAAAATAATCAAATAAATATAAGTACTTGTATTCTGACCACATATATATATATATATATATATATATATATATATATATATATATATATATATATATATATATATATATATATATATATATATATATATATATATCAAGTATGTGAACAAATATATAGAAATATAATGTGTGTACATTATTTATAATTTTATTGTTTACATATAATGCAAACAGTTTGTGTACACTTCTTATACAAGGTAAGATATATCTGTATAGTTTGCAGTCGGTGATTGAAATAAAAATGCCTTTGACACCTGCTTACCTTAAAATGCTTACCTTCAATATAAATTGAACTAAGTTGATACTTGCATCCTAGTCATTAATCGGTCGCATATATCGTGAACTTTTCTCTGCTGAGAGGTTTCGCAAAGAAATCGCTTAGTAGCTGCTGTGGTGGTATGTATTCGTGTTCTGCTTCTGCTGTAAGGTTGTCAGTAGCCGTTGCAAATTTATTCCCCACATGAAAGGTGCATCTACAGTGCAATGTAGTAGACTTTTAAATAAAGTGAGAAGACTGCATAAGTGCGTAAACTTGAAGATGCTTTTAACCGCATCCGCTATGACTAAAACTACCAAACTGTATTATAGGGGTTGCAGTGAGAATTCGTATAAAAGATAGTGCTCGACCTCGGTGCACTATTTATAAACAAAAAACCCTACAATGCATACAGTGAGAGCAAGAAATATGCGCCCGCGACTACGCTCGAGGTGTCATCGGGCTTAGAAATTGCTTCTCTCCGTGGATGTCATGCTCAGTCCTTGCGATGAAAACCCCATGTGTCCAACCAACATCTATAAAAGATGTTTGCAAATGCCAAAAATGAAAAATGAATATGACTTCTTCGATGTTGACAAAACAGTAGAACATCGTTGGGAAAATCTGTCGCGATCGCAACATATTCCGGGAGGTTCGAGTTCATGAGCATACCTGTGTACTAATGCGAACATAGGAGCTAGCCCACATGCGCCATCAGCATCGAATCCTCGTGTTCGTTTTCGATCATGTGAGTAGAACCTTCCTCTGGGACCAGAACATTAAACCGCTGTCTTAAACAAGAGCGACCAACCGTCAATACCAACATGGGTAGCCGAACATAACCTGGTGGGGCTACAACTTTTATCTGCTAAGGGCACGTCGACGCGTGCACCACAGCATCAGGTGATAGCTTCCGCCCTCAAGTTAACTTAGGGGATATTGACCAGATGCCTGATCGACTACCAGCAGATTCGGGAGAGAATGAAGTAATGCATAATCACTTGGGCGACGAGCCATACTTATAGAGTGAAGATGCGTTAATGAGATACGAACAAGCACCAGTGAACTGGGAAGCATCATCAATCTGGAGATTAATCGTTATGCTATGGATGAACTGCTCGAACCGATCAATGTTCAAATGGCTCCAGACTTGTTGTAGCCAGATGATATACGACACTGTTTACGACAGTATATCTGGGGTCAATAAGACAATTTTGAATGCGGCTCGATGTATATTAACGTGCAATGCAGTGACATTTTCGATACCTCGAGATAAATTACTGGGCCTGCGTCGGCAGACAAGGAACATCGTATCTAAAAAGTACAAACCACGTTGTCACGAAGCAAGTTCACAAATAGGAACGCGAGTTAGTAAACAATCGTCGGTCGTCGGTGCCGATTGTCAACCTTCCTTTGCTGTCGGTACCATTCTTTACACCGTCCGTGGAGCTCACCAAAGTTCGTGTGTGCTTGGACTTACGGCAGATCAATGTTCCTTGTCAATGAGATCGTCAGCAACTTGAGGGGCGAGTGATACTATACAACATTAGATTTGTCGGCAGCATACCGACGCTTACCGGTACATGCAGACTCTCAGCACATGTTTTCATTTACATGGGACAGACAGCAATACTTGTTACATCGGCTCCCTTTGGGTTGACAACACTCACATCACGATTCCAGAATACAATCAGCAACTTGATGGCGGGATTAGACGTGCAATGCTATGTCGATGATCTTATCATTGTGTCTGACGACAACGAGGAAAATATTGCTGCTTTCCAGATTGACGGCGAATAAATTCAAACTTAATCAAAAGAAGTGTCACTTTGCCGTGAAAGAGGAAATGGTATTGGGAAGAAGATCTCTGCTAAGAGGATTGTCGCTGATCATAATAAACAGCAACGATTAATCGACCGGCCAATTCGAAAGTGCCAATGGGATATTACATCCGCGTTTGGACTAGCAAATTTCTTACTTGAGGACTTACCCAAATTTGCACACAGTGGCCCAACTTAGGACGTTCTCTATACTTAAGCCAAAGGAACCGATTGGGGATCGTTGGAAACCAGAATACCATTTGGCAAGAAATCAGATGCAGGAGGTAATCGTACACTGAAGTAAATACGATGCATAGATGAACCCACCCTGGCGCCTTACATAAAAGAGACTACGCAAGACATTGGCTGACAAGTGCAACAATATGTTTGCCATTGAACACAAGCGCCGTGGTTTCTAATGCTCCCGTCGACGATGAATGCGGAGCCGCTACTTATCCCGTGCACATCTCATATATTCTCGAATTATGACACGCAGGCCAATATGGCACGCAGGCCTGTGATAAGTACCCATGAGAGGATTATATTGATGTACATATTGGACCTTCCTCTGGCTACAAGGTTAATCGATCGTTTTGGTGCGATCTGGGCCTGGAGGTATCTGTATGTGAGGAGACAAATACACGTTATCAAGAGAACTGGACACAGCCACGTTTGTTCGAGCGACTTCTCGGCGGCGTTTCAATGAGAACATACGGGCATGCGTATGATTGTCTGGCAGCTCCATTGAAGCTGAACATAGTCGCCGGCAGAAAGTGCTCGTTGGAATTGATCTGGCACTGTTAAACATGGGCCGCATTTCCGTTTCACGAGTTTTGTGAGTCGCATCCATGAGTCTCAGATCTCGATTTACTTAAATACAATTGTTCAAACAAAGCGAGCGCTAATACACAAATAGAAGATAATCACTGCTTTCCAAGATGGCGCCACCCAGGGAAATTTGTACAAGAGATTTATCCCTTCGGCTTGTGTACGAGCTAGGGGCTGCGGATTATTGTTCGTTACTCTGGATAAGCAGTGTTGTAAACGGTGGCGGTGACACCGTGTCAGGAAATGCTGAGCAGCCAATTTGCTGCGCCAAATTATGCAGGGCACTTCGAATCATCGATACCTTATTCACTGTATGCCTATTCTCAAACAAAATTGGTATGATTTTAGTGTCAGTGGTATCTGGATGCGCATCAGGGTTCAGAGGTAAACCCAGATGTATATATATATATATATATATATATATATATCATTGTACTCTGCTGCAAACTTTGCTATATAAAAAAAGGTACCCATAGCACATACGAACACAGCTGATTTTTGTGTTGGCTTCTAGTCTGCCGTCTAGTATTGCCCGTGTATTTGACTCTGACGGCATTTGCTGCTTGGTGGTTAGTCGGATATCGTGGGCACGGATTACTATTCGAAGGAAGTCACAACCCGGTGCTCGTCTAACAATGGGCATGGCATATCGTTGAAGAAGGTCGTAGAACAAAGCGAGATAGAGTAATGTAGGCGAGCTTCGTCCTAGTACGTCTTGTAAGGCTACTGGACAGTGTATTACGCCTAGTGACAGTAGCACGTAGATGACCATGTATGTGTCTAATAGATTCGCCTATCATATCGCACGTGTCCAGTAAGGAACGATCAGCAGTTCGGCACCGTCAGATGTAGTTGAGCATCAATCTTCGACATTTCTTCTCCAAACAGTGCATCTGGAGCTGCTATCAGCGCATGTAGAGTATGGAGAGTAGCTGAAAGGTACGAGACAATGAGATACAATAGACCTCTATTCAAGGAAAAGTCCTTAGTCTGAGAGAACCGCACTGAGTCTTTATTTGTGCTTTCACTAGACTCAGGATTTACTTGAGTGTTTCTCTCACACGCGGGAGTCTCGGTTCTACCGCTAATATTTCTGATGACTTTAACATCATAATCATTCCAATCCGGATTCCAAAACTCAGTATTTGATTATTCCGAGTTTTGAGATTTGTATTGGCTTTTTGATAATCTGGTCCCTAGTTTTGTGCTTCTTAGCCCGCGTAGAAGTAGTAAGTGACATCTTGCAGTACCTGATTATCTAAAGGTTGATGTTTGTGTACAGGGATAAAGTTGTCCCTTAGGGGGCATAAGATGAAAAACCTGTCACCACTATCTATTACATATTACCAACTAGTTAAATTTATACTATAACAGGAGTCCTCCACCACGCTCATCGGAGTCAGTCTTGACCGGTACTCTCGCTTGATCTCAACTTGACTTAGGAAAACGCATCTCAACGGTGGCTCTGCAACCGAGTCTCTGATCCTTGTCCTCTGGTGTGTGGGGGGAGCATGCTTCTAGGCGAGAAAAGTGGGAGTGCCCTGTGGTATCAGTGAGACTTGCTTAGGACCCCCGCCTCGTGCGCTGTCTGTGGCTCACTGATCTTTCATCAGTGCTCGTTGTCGCTGACTTCTTTGGCCTCTTTTACGTCTCCGGCGTTGACGGTATGTTGTAATGACATCAGCATCTGCGATGTTTGATTCATACGTCCAGGTAAGTTCATCATCTTTACATTGCAGTAAGTACTCCTGGGACCCATCACCTCGGATGAACGAGAACTGAGTCTCTTCGTTTGGTTGTACGGGATTGTTGGAAGTAAATGCTTTCGGAGCACTGACCCGTTTTACCAGGCCAAGTAGCTCATCACGGATCGAGTCAGGGTATTCAAGGGCTTTAGTCCCATCAAGATTACAGACAAAATACCCGTTGCCCTCCCTGCATACTATTTTGTATGGTCCGCCATTTGGTGCTGTTTCCTGGAAGTTTACATACGTCTGTTGGTATTTTCGATCGTATGCTGCTCGCATCTTCTCTTGATACTGTGCAATATTGCTCTCTAGTTGTGGCCTAATGGTTTCTTCTAGGATTTGCAGTCGCTCTTCCCAAGATGCTGTTGTACTGGGTGCGGTCACTGGCTCATTGTAGTCCGTTAGTTGATTCTGTCTGCGACCAAAGTACACATTAAAGCGCGGTGACTTACGTCTTCTGGATGTATGTATATTATGGCCCATCTGTACGAATGGAAGTCGTGAACACCAATTACCTGGATTCTGTTAAACGAACATCCGTAACAGTGTCATGAGGTCTCTATGTGATCGTTCATTCGCGCCTAAGACTTTAGGTTGATACGGCCGAGAGACTAAGTGTTGCATTGGCGCTTGTTCAACAACTTTCGAGAGTATTTTGTTAACATATTCCGTACCTTGGTCCGTTTGTATGATATGTGGAAATCCATGTTAACACATAATTGGTACCAGTGTGCGTGCTATGGTAGCCGCTGATTTGTCCATCATTGGACGCAAAATGACGTACGATGAATATACATCAAGCCATACTAACACGTATGTGTGTCCACTATTGAAATCAAATAGTGGCCCTATGGTGTCCACTTGGACTCTGTCGCTTGGAATTACGGCTGTGATTGATTGTAGGGGTTGAAATCCCTTTTTGTGTATTTTATTTTTGAGACATGGTATACATCCGTCAATGAACTTGTGTACATGTTGTTGGATATCAGCCCAATCATGTCCATCTGCTTGCAACTTTTGTACTGTTTCCTCAGGAGTGTAATGTCCCAAGTTGTGGTATTGTTCGATGATATTGACACGTGTCTCATATTCTGTTGCCTGTGGTGCGTCTCCAGAGTGAACTGATTCTGACGCTGCAACGTGTATAGCAGGTTGTTCCCGCGGTGAGTCAAAGTATAGAGACTTAGCTCCTATCTTCGCGACTAATGTGACACCCCGTGAGGTCTTACCACAAGCCTTCTTGCCCTCTTTGAGGAATGTATTATCTGCGTTTTCCACCAGCATCGGGTCTTCGTCTAGTAAAGACAAGAACTTTGGAAACCACGAGGCATTAGGGTAGTATGGTACACATATCGTGATGCTGGTTGCCTCCTCAATGACTTTGTCAAGGACATCAAGTATGAGTTCCCATGGTGGATTCGCCCATGCATTCACTTCCTGCGCCCACTTTTGTTGTAGCGCATTCTGTTCTTTGGTGTAGTATTTATCGGTGTGCGCATTGTGTGCCGATGCAAACAGATCTACTGTGAACCTCCCAAACCTTCGGTCTGTTTCTTGATAGAATCTGGGATGTAATATCTAGTCTATCGCCGATATGGTCATGGGCATGTTCGTTTCCGAGGTGGTGTACTCTTGGCTATTATGTGTTGCCTAATTCGCCTTTGTAATACTTTTGACTCTTTAGTACTAAAAGTATCTTCATGGAGACGTGACAACATGTCTGCCATATTTCTTGGCTCGATGCTCAGCTTTCTTGGCTTGCTTTGCTTTCTTCTTAGGACATTCGCTGTACCGATGTGGTGATGGCATTTTATGACAATAGAGGCATGTACGCTCTTCGTGTGCTCCTTTCCTTTTCTGTGTCTGCCCTTTTGCTTGTGTTGGTGGTGTGCACCATCATCTGGCTTGTGCGGTTTGTTAGCGTTCGTAGAGTGATCCTCCACCTGCGTGTTCGTCTGTGCGTTATTGCGCTTGTTTGCCGCTCGCGCCTGATCCCGCAACATACGCTTTGCTTGTGTCACAGACGCTGTTCTTATGCGTGTCTCCGTCATAGTATGAAACTTGGTATGTTCTATGTCAGACAAGTGTCCTTCAATTCCGTCTGGTTGCTTGTCTCCTTTGATTAGGATGTCTATAACTGATTGCAATCCATAGTACTTCAGTGCTAGGTACCTTTGTACTTTGAGGATATGGAAGTGTATGGGCTCCTTGTCTGAGTTACGGTAAAACATTGCCATTGTCTTATGTACACGTTATGTGCGCACTTCGACGTTCATCTTCTTATTCTGGATGTCATAAAGGAACTTCTCCACTGGGTGTGATCTGAGTCGATCAATAATCATTCTATTGAGCTGCTCGGGATCGTTGAAGTGCCTAGTCGTTTGTGTCTCAGAATCTCTTAAGTTATTGAGTACTGATTTGTTTCTCCGTTGCATCAGTGGAAACTAGTAGTCTTCTCACTAGTGCTGGATACTGACACAATGGTATTGACGTAGCTAAGAATAGATCACTACATTGTGTAGTAAAAAACGTTTTCATTCTAATTTTTTTTCCTTAGGCATCTTAGGGAATTCCGAAGTCTTGAGTAATTTCTTAAGAGTCGGTTCGTTTATCTGATCGCCTAAACGTGAACGCATGAGCTCTAGCTCACTAATGTACAGACTAATTTGTATGAGTTTGTCTTCCTCATCATCACCACAATCATTGATCGCTTGGTCATATCGTCGTCTGAGTTTCGCATCCACTAGTGGCATACGGCGCTCTGGCTGTTGGTCATGTATGCCTACCCTCATCTTGTGTAGAGTTGGTATGGGCACTGGTGCTGTTTTGTTCCAATTTGGATACAAACCGACTCACCAACACGTGATTGCCTTGACAGATATTCTTGTCTATTTCTAGATGCATTGCTGACGCTACAATGGGTACCACTACTGCCTGGGCTTGCCCCCCCATTGGGCTGAATCCCCCGTCACCTGCTCCTTCACTACCTCCCCCTCCATCATACACGCTTGTTCTGGTTGCTGTTAGCATTTTCAGATGTCTGCGTTGATGTGTGGGTGTAAATGGATTATTGATAAAGACTCAGGATATGTTTCGCGCGTCACCCCCCCGTCTTTAGTAATAATTCATATAAAATAAAAAAACATTTGTATTTGTTTCACTTACTGTTATAGTGTTGGTGCTTTGCTGCACTTCCGCTTGAAGTGTTTACCGTGCTGTATGGCCAGGTAGCTTGTTGCTTTGTTCCCTGTATTTATGAGGGATAAAAAAGGTGTTTGTTAGTCAAGCTTATTCCGTCACATGTGACGTAACTTGTGCTTATTCCGTCACGTGAGAACTCATTGTCACCAGTCTTATTCCGTCATGTGAGAAACTATTTTCTCATGTGATCTCAATGAGATGTTCGGTCCTAGTGACGTCACCTGGAGAAGTTCGGTCCTAGTGATGTCACCGGGGAAATTCAATCCTTCTTTTGACTTCTCTTAAGTAGATATAATTAAATATATGGTATTTATATTCTGTGTATTAATACACATTTTTTTTAACAAAAGTAGTTCTAAATTTACACATAAAGTGGGAATTCTTTTATATTGACAGGCAATCATTAAAAAAAGTAAGTTGATTGTATATTAGCACGTTTATGCTAATTGTGTATTTACACTTAAATTTCAATGCTTTTGATTATAACTTGATTGCAAATAAATGTATTGGTAATTTCAAATTTAACATGGAAGTACAAATTGTCGATCTACACGCAAGAGTAAATATGTATATTAGTGTACACGCTAGTGCACAATTTGTCTGATCACTCCTCAACTACTTTAAAGTATCTTTAAAAAACATGTAATTCGTATACCTACGATAGCGGGAACAGACTATTTATTCAAATAAAGTAAATAACACATTCTTTTTTTAACCCATTGCCATATCCATAAACACAGCGATTCCGGCCCGAGAATGTGCTACAGCGCATTTTCAGGTAATGAAGAACGTGTTGAGCAGATGCATAAGGAGGGTGAGCTGGACCTGCCAGATGTGTTAGCACCAGTAAATATACCGGTGGGTGATATAGACCCAGGCAGTATATGTAAGGACTTTCAGTCGTTTGATGAAGGGCCGTTGCGAGCGTTGGGCAAGGAGATTGGAGTTCCGCAGGCTGACATTGAAGCCATGGTGGTAGCTATAAAGTCTGTTGCGTATGACAAAGGTAACCCGACATTTGTGAACTTGTCAGATGTTGAGCTGCGGGTACGTGCTGATGCGGTACCGCAATACCATGTGTACAATTACAAGGATATGGATGCTCAGGAGGTCCGAAAGGTTAAGATTGGTGATTGGAATCGAGGTGGTATCTCGGAGAAGTTGACCAAATCAGAAGTGAAGAATATGAAATGGTGTGCTATACCATATTTGGTATATAAATGCTGTTGATGATTGGCGGCTGTATTTTAACTTTAAGAAGACTAATACGCAGTTTGAATGTGAGGCGTACCCGGAACCGACAGAGGAACAGTTCTTGTCTTCAGTTAGACTTAGAGGGCGCAAGTATCGTACTATTGTCGATTTTGGTAAGGGCTTCTGTCAGCAGAAGTTGAGAAAAGAATCGCGGCAGTATACCACCTTTTGGACAACCTTGGCTGTTGTACAGGTCTCCAATGAAGGAGATGTCGTATGAGTATCGACAGGCGCTTGGTCATCGATTGCCGCGCACGGCGATGGCTTATCGCTGGGCGGATGCGAGGAGTTTATTTTGTTATATATATAGAGAGTGGTAGTAATGTAGTATTTGACACAAACACGTATGCCAATGCAACGATTTACTGCACTATATTTTGTTTTTTATGTATGATAATTGTAAGGAAGTATTTAGCACATGCACGTGTAGCATAAGGAAATAAGCTCGGATCTATGGCTGCGTGATTTAAATTGGAGTACTACGATGTACACGGATGTGCTAATGTAATTAAAACACTATTTCGTTGTAAATACACAGTTGGAACATGAAAATCAATACTTAAATATCTCAAACGGGCCACTCGATGCTGACTTGATAACCCTTCGCATCGATTATGGGTCATAATGAGCACTTATGAGGCCCATTTGGCGATATCATACTATGGAGTACATAGGCCTTCTCCAACAACGACTGAGCAAGTGGCAAGATACGCATGTCTATGCAAAATACGTTCCATAGTTAGCTTTATGAACCGAGCAGTACGTCTCAGTAGTAGGCTTCAGCTAGTATCCCTGCTACAGGCATTCTCGCGTGAGAAATACATCACAAATACTATATATATATACACTCCACTTCCGATGCCCATGTAGAGTCCCCAGATCTCTACATCAGAACGGGTGGATCGGGTTTATTTCATCAGGTATGCCTTCAATCCAGACAGACCCACTTTTGAACAAAATGTTCACTCAGACTCCCGGGGTCGGACGTGTCGTTTGGCGCTTACTGTCGCTTCCCTCGTGCTCATCACCATCGTCCTCGCGTTTCCTTTTCCTGTTACTATCCGCTACTATATCTGTAGTTGTATCTAGCTTATGATCATGACTTGTACCCTTTACGCTCTGGTCACCAAGTGTTCCGTTTGCGTCACTGATCCTCCCAACATCGCCTGTGCTATTTACACTACTATCAGTGCCGAGCCCACTCCCCCTGGCAAGTGTACCGGCATCTGTGCCAGCCCCAATTCCCGCACCCTCCATTCCAGCAGTACTACTGTCCTTATTCTCTATCCCACCACCCGCTATAATTGAGGTAGTATCTATCTCCGGCCCGTTCAGCTGGACTAAAGCAGCTTGCGGATCTATAAGTCCCCCAGCCAGGCTCCCGCTATTTGCAGAGGGTATGGTATCGCCCATACCCAGTACATTGCCCAGCTTCGGTTGCAGACTCTTCACCGGCGTGAGGCTTAAGTCCCCACTCATCCGCGCACCGGTCAGATTCGGGTAGGTCGCTTGTGTAGTGGTTGTAGCTGAGCTGGCCAATAGCAGCCCTGTTTGGACGCCACACGAGAGAACAGTGAGAGTAATTGGTCGGTTGAGGATTATATACGTGTGTTTGTGTGTATGTATGTATAGTATACGTGTGTTTGTGTGTATGTATGTATGTACTTTATAAATTTATCCGCATGAGAGGTGGGCAACAGGCCGAGAGATGCGTTGCAAGCAGACAAAAGTACCGATATACCACAGATGTGGTTCCTGCTGTTTCCTACTACCGTATTGCATTAGCGTAGCCACACATGTCGGGCTGTATCCGTTCATCACCAATAGCACGAGCTGCGAAACTCGGACACACGACACCCCCCCACAGACACGTTCACATGTTCATGTTCCACTCCACTGTGGATATCAACCGTACTAAGCAATAGTGCCAATGCACAACACCTATATAGTTTCAAACCAGTCAGCACAACTCGCTTACCTGCCCCAGCGTCGCTCTCGGGCATCGTGAGGTCGAAATTCATACCCAGACCACCCGTACCGGCCGCACCAAGAGTTGCCGGTGTATTCATACTCGCACCCGTCAAGCTTGCTGTACATATCAGATGTAAGACGAATCGAAGTATATTGAATGCTGAAAAAACTCGCTTGTTAGGATCAGATATAGAATAAATTCAACTATTTGGCATTTTGAATGTTCTGCTTCACGTGTATTAAACATGGTCCACAAGCCATGTCCACACCACCAAAACTCTGAAACCCTAAACTAGTCTCTGTCTATGAAATTACCCCAACTGCCCAAAACCCAAAACACTAACCTGCCACCTCGATTTTAAAGCATACCTAAAAATGAATCAGAGACGGGGAGTGGCGGCTCTGGTTTTCGCACACACAGTGTTGAAAAGTGCGAGTCGATTCCCCCGTACATCATAGCCATCACCGTAGGTATGCAAATGTGAGATTCTAAGGCCTGTGTTAAATGCTCATCTGACAGAACACTGTCGGTGTGCAGGTGCACAGACCCCAGAGACGGCAGATTCATTGGCAGGTCTGGAAGTGCGGTGGTGATGTTTGGTGCGATATATCAGTAGACTGGTCATATACGAGACTGATAGTACGACTGATACGATACTAAATTTATAGTACGACTTATATAATACTAAAATTTATAGTACGATTTATACGATACTAAATTGATAGTACTACTTATACGATACGAAATCGATAGTACTACATATACGATACTAAATTTTTAGTACTACTTATACGATACGAAATTGATAGTACGACTTAGAAACAAAGATACACATGCTAGTGTACAGACTGGGTACGAATAACACTCATACATCAATATACCATCTAGTAGAGGTAGCCACGTCTGAACAATGATAGCGTGCTGGTGGCGATGCTACAGTTGTATGGGTATTCATCCCAGTGATACATAGCTATCAAAAAATCTGATACAACCCAACACCATGTATCTATACATCTGATACAACCCAACATTATGTATCTATACATCTAATACAACCCAACATCATGTATCTATATATCTAATACAACCAAAAATCATGTACCTATATATCAAATACAACCCAACATCATGCGCTCATACACACACAATACATACGTTTCTTCACCCGCAGCTTCCCCGCCCGGCCGGCCTTTACGTGCAAACTAAAATCGCAGAGCTAATATGCCCTATGCTTGTACTGTGCATATACAATGATATATGCGTATGTCCTATGCTTGTACTGTGCATATACCATGCTATATGCGTATGTCCTATGCTTGTACTGTGCATATACCATGCTATATGCGTATGCCCTATGCTTGTACTGTGCATATACCATGCTATATGCGTATCCTACCATACAACATCGTGATCCCCTACACACCATACATACGTTTCTTCACCCGCAGCTTCCCTGCCCGGCCAACCTTCACGTGCACACTGAACACAGTGGGTGCTATGGGGTGGCGACAGCTTATAGCCAACACAAAAGGCAACGGCGTCGACACATCGAACATCAACGCGGCTGGTTTGGGTTTCAGGCCGTTCTGTGTGGTCGAGTTCCGGATCTCCGGATCTATTTTTAGTTCATATAAGAAGAATAGAAGAAAAGTGTGTGTGTGTGTGTGGGGGGTTTTGGGGGGCCAAAAAATTACAAGCAGTATGTTCAACCGGCAAAGGTGTCGATGAACCGAACACCACCGTTCTGTGCATGTTTCTATTCAGGCTTATTCGGTGTTTTCAAGTTCCGAACTTGGGCAATACAATATTCGAGTGCATGAGAGGGAGAGGAGGGGGGGGGGGGGGGGGGGGCTCATAGAGGTATGCTGTGTGGATGAGCTAGATGCTAGCTCTGATATCAAATGGAAAACAAGGCTAAACCTCAAACAAACACATCTAGATATCCGAATATATATATATATATACATACATACATACATACATACATATACATATATATATATATATATATATATATATATACCGAATATAGGTGCAGACACAAACAAAACAAACAAACCAAGATATATGGACGTTACATACACAGGATCCAATACACACGTCCGCACTATTCCGAGCAATTGAAGCGCTACAGAGCACGCACATCATTGCCTATAGCACGCTCCAGTGCACACCCACGCACACCTTTATCCGTAGCCCAGACGGTGATGATGCTTTTAAACAGTGTGTTAAAGGTAGTCTGTTGCCTTAGCAACTGCACACACGGTAGGATCTGGCTGGTGCTGGTAAACGGGATACGGTAAACCGTACATCCCGCATGCCGCTTAGTCAACGCCAGGCTGTATTTGTGGGTCTGGCCTAGTTTCACCTGTGAAGGAAGAGTGGGCCGAGCCTTGTGAGTACCTTTGTGTACTGGCGGAGACACCGGGGGTTGCACGGGCCGGAACTCAGACACGCACGCGTGAGTATACGCACACACACATGTATAGGTACATGCACACACATGTGTATAAGTACATACACACACACACGTGTACACACACGTGTACACACACGTATAAGTACATGCACACACACACGTATACACACATATATAAGTACATACACACACTTGTGCACAAGTACATGCACACACTTGTGTATAGGTACATGTACACACACGTACAAATTACATGCACACACGCGTGACGTGTAGAGACGACGAGATTAGAATAGCGGAAGAGAAACACAACACATACGCAGAACACAGGGGCGGCAGGTTAGTATCTCTAGGCACGCATATCTTGCGAGTGAGTGTGTAGAGTTGTAATGAGTCATGGCAGGCTCACCCTTAACAACCCCAGAGGTGCCCTACAGGCCACAGTGTACGACAATACAGACAATACTATCGGTCTATACTATCGGTCTGGTAGGCTCACCGTCCGGCTGAGCCATGCACAGAAACACACCCGCGGGTACATTCAGAAACACATATAGTGGACAATACCGTATGAATGTGTATTGGTATACGTGCATGAGTGTATAAGTGCTGACAAGGTCAACCCATCAAGCATCAGACAACCAACAGCTCGATGATATGTATGAATTTCTCCATGGACATCTCTAGACATGTACATCTATACAGACATACATACATACATACGTACATACATACATATATATATATATATATATATATATATATATATATATATATATATACGTACATACATACATACATACATACATACATACATACATACATACATACATACATACATACATACATATATATATGTATATGCATACATACATACACATCCATCCATATATACATACGTTGCGTGCGTACATACATACATACATTCGTTCATACATATATACATACATACATACATACATACATATATGCATACATACATACATACATACATCCATCCATATATACATACGTACGTACGTACATACATACATACATTCGTTCATACATATATACATACACACACGACCACTTTCTATATAATACCATCTACATGTCTCACTGGGCCAGCCAGTTGTGTATAGTATACTACACGCACGCCTACATGGAACACATAATACAAAATAGATACTTCCATACACATAAGTGTATACACATGCCCATTTGTTCCTTTTTCTAACCCACTGAGCGTCTGATAGAAATCTACCTACTTGCTTTATAATTCTACCTACTTGTTTTAAAATTCTACCTACCTGTTTTATCATTCTACCTACTTGTTTTATACTTCTACCTACTTGTTTATAGGATTGGTCAGTGAGTTGCTGGGACTGGTCGTATACTTCGCGTGTGAGCAATTGGTCCAGCGTGACAGTGTTCGAGTCGGTTGCATTTCTAAATCGTTTCAACGTGTCGACTCCTGTGTATGTATGCACGTATGCAATTCATGTTCATGAGTCCTGAATTATTTTTGTGCGTACATTCGTGAGAGTGTGCTTTTAATGTGTGTGTGTGTGTGTGTTTGTGCGTTTGTGAATGTGTATGTGTATGTTTATGGGTATGAGCATGAGTATGAGTGTGAGCATGTGAATGTGCATGTGTTTCATTTGATGTATGTGCGCGTGTATATGTATGAATATATGTGTTTGTATGTATGTCTATGGTATGTGTGATCTACGTCTATAACCACTACCACCGTGCAAACACGTAGACTACACCGTTGTCGGCATATCGACACTTGGCGAGCATTTGGCTAAACCACATACATACACAGACCAATCTGTATATATAAAATGAACATATGTACGCTTGCTACAGATTTCGCTCGACTAATTGAAAGTATAGTCAGCAAGCTGTGCCTGATATACATAATATATATATTATAAATTACAATATCAATATATATATATATATATATATATATATATATATATATATATATATATATATATGAGTAAATAGCTATATGCTTTATACATACATACATACATATATATATATATATATATATATATATATATATATATATCCAAGCATCCATAAATCCATGCATCTTTCTATATATATATATATGTAATATAGTAATATAATATAATAATAATATAGAAATATAACAATATAATATCAAAATGTAATAATATAATATAATAAGAATACATACATAAAATAAAATAAACTAAACCTTTGTCACCATCCATACCGGACACTATCATACATAAGACATCACACTCTTGTGCGTGACTAGAGGTTCATCGGAAACTCAGTCAGAGTTGTCTTGTACAGACAGAAGTTATTCTGCACACATCACACATTGAGTGCAATAAAACAACAGGCAGCCTGGCCACGGAACACATGTGCATATGCATCATGAACTGCTCAGCGCGATACAAATATGGGACACAACCCAAAGCCCAAAACCCAACCAAACACTGTCCAGCCCAACTGTGTGTACCATCACATGGTATGTAACTCTTCAAACACAAACTATACACACGCCCCAATCGCATCCCAAATTATATAATCACATAGGTCTATGTCATGCAGTTGCACCAGTGGCATACCAAATATTTCTCAATTCTTTGCTTTGCACCACCACATAGCACATATCTGTTCATCCAATGTTATCTAGTTGCGCCAGTGGCATACCTAATATTTTCTCAATTCTTTGCTTTGTACCACCACATAGCATATATCTGTTCATCCAATGTTATCTAGTTGCGCCAATACCTAATTTTTCTCAATTCTTTGCATCGTATCATCACATAGCATATATCTGTTCCTCCAATGTTATCTAGTTGCGCCAGTGGCATACCTAATATTTTCTCAATTCTTTGCTTTGTACCACCACATAGCATATATCTGTTCATCCAATGTTTTCTGGTTGCGCCAATACCTAATATTTTCTCAATTCTTTGCATCGTATCATCACATAGCATATATCTGTTCATTCAATGTTATCTGCACCAGTGGCATACCTAATATTTTCTCAATTCTTTGCATCGTATCATCACATAGCATATATCTGTTCATCCAATGTTATCTAGTTGCGCTAGCGGCATACCTAATATTTTCTTAATTCTTTGCATCGTATCATCACATAGCATATATCTGTTCATTCAATGTTATCTAGTTGCGCCAGTGGCATACCTAATATTTTCTTAATTCTTTGCATTGTATCGTCACAGAATATTTCTGTTCATCCAATGTTATCTAATTGCGCCAGTGGCATACCTAATATTTTCTCAATTCTTTGCACCAGAGATTCACTTGCCGTCATGCCGTGGGGTAGTTCCATCACAAACGAAGCAGCCAATTTGATTGGCTCGCATTCCGCGTGGGGTTTGAATTTCAGACTGCCGGTATATGCACGTACGGACACGAGGTGAGCATGGGAGTATTCCAAGTAGGTACGGTTGTGATATATATATATATATATATATATATATGTGTGTGTGTGTGTGTGCATCTATGTGAGTGTGAGTTTGTAAACATGAATATGAGACGTGACTATTTCCTGACGTATGAGGGTACACCCACATGTATATATACACAAGTACAATTCCAAACATATGCCTAGAAATAAATATGTAACGTAGATATCCCACAAATTACGACGACATGCACACAGATTTGTATACGAATGCCACAACAATAGAAAAAGCGGCTCGTCTGTTCCCACTCACTGTCAACGGGCTTGATAACAAATGTAATGATTACATACGCATCCAATTCAGCCACAGATATTCGAAACAAAGAGCTTAAAACGCACTCTTGCCGAATCCAACACTAGAGAAGTACTTGCATACTATCAACATAACTATCCTCATAGCTGATTGGCTGTTGGCGACAAAGTATTGCCTACTAACCCCGCACAGATGTGTCAACATATACATGACATGTCACGAATGTAACTATATAACTCATGGAAGCCATGCGGACGAAAATGGATGTGCATATCGAAGCAACTCGTGAAAGAAGAAAGTATCAATGGCCCACATGCGCACACACTTATTACAAGAACACAGGGACTGATTGTGGAGTACGAACAAGCACGGGGCAAGCCAATCAGCCACAGGATGAAATAACGATCAATACAGATGGTGATGGCACAGGTTGAGTATGCAAAAAGGTGACAAAATGACTTCAGATAAAGACACACAAACCCACACCCACCCACCCACACACACACACACACACATATATATATATATATATATATATATATATATATATATATATATATATATATATATATATAAACAGCCCAAATACCTGTTTGAAGTGGGGTCCACCATCATGGTACTGCCACGGCACAGCTCCACCATTGTGTGCCTTTCCATGTTGAGAGTCAAAGTGTGAGCACGGCGCAGTGTCAACTCCATAGCAACCGTCCGTGTTTGATCGTCTGTACAACGTAAGCGTGCGTATATACGGGGAGGTCAGAAGGTACCGTATATAAATATAGAAATATATATATATAGTATATGTGTGTGTATGTGTATGTGTGCGAGTATATGTATATAAATATGTGGGCAACATATAAACCGTAAGATGGCACCTTCTGCTTATCATCAGCACGCCTGTATTCGTATTATCACTCTCATCTAAAGCTTGCACCCAAGAAGACGCAAACCATTCGCACAACTACTTTCCAACCTCGTGACCATCGTTGCGAACCTTCATGCATGGTTTAGTTTCTCTCTGTTATTGCTAATACAGCCACATTCATACTTTGGCTCAGACCACATACGTACTCTTCCCAACTACCACCAAACAAGCCACACTGCCACTCTTGCCAATATCTATACTTAAAATACACACAGAAGCAACCGTTTATACCCATATATATATATATATATATATATATATATATATATATCCAAATTCTCGTACCTGAGCCTGATATACGATTCGAATCCAACACGCACTGTACTCTGGCTACCTCTCTAGGCTCCACAAAGTACGAGAGGTCAATTAACTGCTCGTCGTCACTCAATCCTCTGAGCACACCGTGGCCACTACGTATGTGTTCACTTGGCGTTACAGCTGAGCAATAAATATGGGGTTTGGGGTGATGGGGATCGAGAGTTTTCATTGGAAGATTGCTTGAACGGCGGATAAACCTATCTTATTACGTGCTGACTACACCTATGACTACGCCAACGATGATATAGCAGGCAAGTATCTGATGCACCACGACGCTGCGATTGGGTTTAGTCGACAGCCGCAGCTGAGCCAGGGCCATTACAGAGAGGTCACGAATAGCAGATTGTCAAATAGCTGTGTGTCTACTATCCTACCATTGCCAAGCGATGGCAATGCATGAAGTAGGTGCGTGTTGTGTAGGTAGGTGTTGTGTAGACAGTGCAGATATATAGCGTCCGCGTGGCGACACGACTGAGGGATTACCCATACAATGCGCCTATTCCACCACTGCACGGAAGACCTTATACGCTTTTAGGTCGCTTTTCTGTAGCAAGACAGGGTTAGATGACGCTGTATGTAGGTAGATGTAGCGGAAAGCGTACGTTGGCAAGTGACTGTACCAATCGATGTAATATTGAACAGTTGCCTCTGCTTGGGTACGAAGTATTCTTGCGTATTGAGTAGGGTTTCAGGGGTTATTTTAGGGTTCTAGGGTTGGAAAGGCCAGCAGCTACGTATGTGCGCACACAAATCCCCAGCTGAGCAAGATTTAATACACGCCTGCACAGATTAACGAGCACAAGCAACAGCTCTAAATACCATACCCACCTGTACTATTCCTTTTTTTAACACTTTAGCGTAAATGTCATACTTTGGCTTGGAAGCTGACCTGAACGCTCCCCAAACTCCTCTGACAGCGATACATACGCCCGGCACATGCCGATACCATACAAAACACCTCAAACTACCAACGAGATTCGATACAAAGCACCTCAAACCACCAACGAGATACCATACAAAACACATTAAACCACCAACGAGATACTATACAAAACACCACAAACTACCAACGAGTTACCATACAAAACACCTCAAACTACGAACGAGATATTATACAAAACACCTCAAACTACCAACGAGATACTACGGAAGCTACTGCGTGCGTGTAATGGTTCGAGTATATTTTGTGCATAGATGCATAGGCCCTGCCACTAGTGTTTTTGGTGCAAGCTATCTGTTCCGTATCGCCCGAGCTACTACGGAAGCTACTGCGTGCGTGTAATGGTTCGAGTATATTTTGTGCATAGATGCATAGGCCCTGCCACTAGTGTTTTTGGTGCAAGCTATCTGTTCCGTATCGCCCGAGCTACTACGGAATCAACTGCGTGCGTGTAATAGGTTGAGTATATTTTGTGCATAGATACGTATGCCCTACCACTCTTGTTTTTGGTGTAAGCTGCCTGTTCTGTATCGCATATCAGCTTGATGTCCGTTCGGAAAGCCCTCCAAACGCCTAGCAGCGATTGCTTGGAGTCATCTTCATCACACACATCATAGAACGCCGCCAGCTCACCTAGGCGCTTCGATAGGGCCGTGAAGTCGCCTCTCCTATAAATACATGTACTATGTGATTAGGTGCTTATAAATACATGTAGACGTCTATGTATTTAGGTGCTTATAAATACATGTAGACGGCTATATATTTAGGTGCTTACAAATACATGTAGACGACCATGTATTTAAGTGCTTATAAATATATGTAGACATCTATATAGTTGGGTGCTTATGAATACATGTAGACGACTATATAGTTAGGCGCTATAGCCGTGGGGGTCGGAATAGTAGCCTCAACCCTAGCGATACAGCCAGTGTGGGCAGGTGTAGAGTCTGGTATTACATGTAGAAGGAGCGTTTAGACACCTGTTATATAGGTATGAAGAAGGTGTAGCTAGAACCACTAGATGGCTCGGTATGTAGTTGTAGTATTGATGTCAAACACCTCGCCTGAATACACAAGAGCCTTCCCTAGGATATGCTACAAGATCATTATGGTATTATACAATAAAGAGAAACATAGACCATATGCGTAAGGCTTCTTTTACCTACAGAGCGAGCGCAGGAATCCATGTATCCATGTAGTATTGGAAGCCACAAGGATTGGGTATTCTCCTGGGCAGGAAATAAATAGAAGAACTACCTGCAGACCAAACAAAAATATACAGTCCACTCTACCCAAAGTGCACATCATATAGCTATTTGTATGGAGAGGCACTCTATACATTTAAATAAGTAGCCAAACACAACCCGATAAACTATATCCATATGCAGAACAGAGCCTTACCTCAAGGCGCTAGTCAAGGCCTGGTTGACTTGTGGCGTCTCTATTTCCTCCGCAGTATGAGCGATGGTAACCTTGGTAACAGTGGCTATGTCAGCCCCTGTGCTCTCGATCTCGATCTCCACGTAGAACATGTCCGTGTTTATAAACACAGTGGTGATGGGTGGGGCGGAGTCATCCTCGTGGTATTGTAGTCTGTAGGTACAATATATGATTATATGTTAATATATACACACACACACACATATATATATATATATAAATAAACATATATATATTTATATATATATATATATATATATATATATATATATATATATATATATATATATATATATATATATATATATATATATATATATATATATATATGTAGATATGTATATAGATATATATATATATATATATATATTATATATATATATATATATATATATATATATATATATATATATATATAAATATATATGTGCATGTAATGTGCATATATACATATATATATAAATGTGTGGAGTAATGTGATTAAAATATCATATTATATATATATATGTATATATATATGTATAATATATATATATATATATATATAATAATTATTATATATATATATATAATACATATATATATATATATATATATATATATAAATTATATTAATTACATGTGCATGTTTATATGCACATATATATATATATGTATACATATGTATATATTTATATTTGTATATATATATATATATATATATATATATATATATATATATATATATATATATATATATATATATATATATATATATATATATATATATATATAAACAAATAATATACGAATGGACGTATTGTGTTAAGCAAACAATAGACACAGATAAATGTATAATGCATTTCATAATCTTTACAATGAACAAGTCTATATTAAAAAACATAGTAATGTGGGGCGAAGTCGAGCTAGTCTGTATATATATATATATATATATATATCTATGTGCAAGCGAACTGCAAGTGACCCTGTTGCGGCTTGCGATGGTATACATAGGCGTAACGTAAATTTCGAATATCTCGCAAACTCTTCACAGACATACACTCGTATTAATTGACACATTTGTGATGGGTAGGGCTGAGGTTTTTCTGGGATTACGGTCTGCAGTGACACCAATAGCAGGTACGTAGACACACCCCACTCCAACCTGTCCTATGGACCCGTTGCATAGCGCCCGTGATACATACATCTGCACACGTGTGTGTACTATGACTTGGCAAACTGGGTTGTTGACTTGGCAAACCAAGTTGTTGACTTAGAGACTTAGAAATAGCTTATATTCGACAGAGGCTCGATCTGCTTAACTCCAGTAAAAGCAGTACACATACATACATCAACACATCCGCACCAAACTAACCTGTAAGTCTTAGAAATAGCCTGCAATTGGCAGAGGCTGTCGCTCTACTTATCTCAGTATGAGCACTACACATACTTACATCCGCCCCCACCCCACACCAAACTGACCTGTGGTCAGTAAGTCATAGAAATAGCCTGTAACCGACTGAGAATGCACTACACACACATACATCCACCCCACCCCACATTAAACTGACCTGTAAGACTTAGAAATAGCCTGTAACCGACTGAGAATCTCTTTGCTCGTGAACACAGTGGGCCTGCCCTTCCCTTCGTCTATGAGTGATTTGCATTTGGTTACCGCTGCTTTGAGCCGCTCAAGCGAGCTTTCAGCCGCGGCTTTATCCTGAAACCCCGAAGAGCGAAGCGTTGGAATCGGATTTGAATTGGATGTGCAGAGGAAGGATTATTAGGTCAGGTGAATACCGTGGTTAAAATCAATGACCCACCCGAGATATAGACATGTAAATGGAGAGATAGTATCTCTGGCCGTAGAAGGCCAGGGCCTATAACATCAGGATCAGGTGGTGTTTCTGTTGCAGTACTGTGAGTCGGGTTAAAGCATTGCTTGATGGTAGTAATTGATCCTTTCAGAAGTGCGGCGTGCAGGATATCGGTTCCGTGCTCATCCTTAGCGCCATAACAAGTGACCGATCAAAAGGCTCTGGGTAGGTGCAAAATATGATCCCACGGCTGGCTATGCTACCCAATCACAGAACAGACGCTATGTACGTGAGTATTGGAAGCAGAAGGAGGCCGGAGATTGATCGAATAGCAACTCAATATACTAAATACAAGAGGGCTGGCTATACTACCCAATCGCAGAACAGACACTATGTAAATGAGCATTGGAAGCAGAAAGAGGCCGGAGATTGGCCGCATAGCAACTCAATATACTAAATACAAGCGGAGACTGAGTCTGGTTCACTCTGCCGAGGGTGCCCTCTCTCGGGTAGTGGAGGGGACTAGTGAACTCAGTAGCAAGCACCACGTCTGTAGTATACGTTGGAGAGTCTAAACCTCCAGTACAAGTCCTCTCCAATATTAGTCCACACAGTTTAACTTTAACAGCCACCCACCATGCAAACTACCAAGGCGTTAATGAGAGCTATAACATTTGTGTACGCTATGCTCATAGTAGGTACCGCAGTGCCAATAAGCAACGGTTGTGGAATGAGTGACAGTACGACAAGCTATGCCACACCCGACCAACAGGTCTAATGGGAACAGCTAGATACCCACGATTAAAGGGTGTCTGTTGAGCTTATGTTATCAAGCACGTAATGGGTCCTTCTCACTTTGTCATCCCTACTTGATAGTATGGACGATGGTTGGAATTGTTGAAGTAGTAGACTATATTCCAGCATGAGATATATATAAACGTACAAACTCGCTAATGTATCTCTACGCGTACTCTATTGATAGCAATCGAACTATTTCCAATTGAACTTGCAACAAACCCCTTTCCAGGGTGAGTTGTCAGTGTCGATATATTGTGCAACACTTCATCGGATCAACTACGCCATTTGTAATACTCGCCCTTGAGTGTTTCCACATCTAATGACCCCCACCGAACACACAGTCCCAGCCGGCAAGTAGCGTGACATATCGAGTGTGGATATCTCCCCTACCACTTGCTACTCTAATCTGACCACAGCATCGACTAGTACTCTCCGTACCTTTAAGGCCACCAATAGCTTTGTTGGGTTGGAAGTCAGTGTCCCCACATGCTTGAACCGCTCCAGTGTTTCCTTGAGCAGTTGTGTGGTCTTTAAAAACTCACTGCGGTCAGCCGCAAAGTTGACCTTTCCGTAGGGGTGCACTACGGTGAACAAGAATTCGATAAGAATGAATATATTGGCGAAGGTCGTTAAACTGATACTTGTGATGTGTCACATAAGATGCGAGCGTGTGAGATGTTGATTTAACTTTATAATGAACAGGGTGCACGACGTATTTAGCACACAACCTCGAATGTGGACCTATATCAACATGCTGTTGTATACATATGTTACGTTATCTAAATATAAATAATAAATTACACATGCACATATATATATATATATACGTGTGTGTTTTTGTGATATATATATATATATATATATATATATATATATAAAAATTCTCTATATATATATATGTAAATACATATAGTTATACTCACACAATCATCACATCATCATCACATATGTATATATATGTATATATATATATATATATATATATATATATATACATAAAAACAGACATATACACATCAACTCATATATAGATATACATATATATGGTTGTATATATGCATGTAAACATACACATGCACATCATCATCATCATCATCATATATATGTATATATGTATATATGGCTATATATAATGACATATGATTTATTATCTGGATCTGGATGTTGCCATCATATTATATATATATATATATATACATATATATAATATTATATATTATATATATAATATATATATATATATTGTATATATGTGTGCGTATCGATACAGATTTACATGACATATACATGTGTAATATCCATATATATATATATACATTAATGGATATGATGTACATATCGTATATCCATATATATATTATATATATACTAATGAATAATATCCATAATATATATATTATATTATATATATGTATATATATGGCATGTGTAATATATATATATAAACATGTGTGTGTGCTTTTTGCGTGCGTGTGTGTGTGCACGTGCGCACAGTGTCATGTATGTTTTCATATATATGTATACATATATGCATTATATATATATATATATTATATATATATATATATATATATATATATATATATATATATATATATATATATATACACAACACCATCACACATCATCATCATATATATATATATATATATATATAATATATATATATATATATATATGTATATGATATGATATGATGTGATATAATATATATATATATATATATATATATATATATATATATATATATATATATATATATATATATATATATATAGTGCATGCAATAAACTGCTCCAGTGGGTATATTCTAAATCTATAATGTGAGAGATGAAACAAGGCGAACGATGTGTTTGACTAAACTTACGGCCTTCCCTCGTTTCCCCTGCGGTACCGTTTGAGTATTGGACATATCGTCCGATTATAGTCTTGATCCGATCTTGCAGTTGGGAAACACACGGTTTGTCCATTCTGACGGCAGAGTATAGAATTACATGTACATAGCTCAATTGTATTCAAAATCACTATATAATTGTAAAGTATTTAGAAACTTTGTAACAAAACAAAGATGATCAGTCCCCTGTATGTATTCAACCCAAGCAACCTTGAACAAGAGCTATAGCCTCTAGTCTATACATATATTAAAGTAACCGGCGTATTGTACTGTATTTCTGCAAGCAAGCGGTGTCTGAAGACTGTCACTGAAGGTTAGACAGGCTGACAGCGCAGCTTTCTTTTCTCACACAAGAAGTTTTCTGTGATTCATGCTTTGTAAAAGAACACTAATGGAAACTCGCAGGTCAACTTCGCACTAATAATAATACTCACAAAGACCAAAGTACACAGTAACTAATATTTTCCACCAATTAGAATACTCGAAAATAGTTGTCGGGCGCCATCTGCATTCTGCTGGTGACTGGGGAGTGGGGTGAGTCTGGTCTCTGGATCAAAGTCTCGAGAGATCTTTGAGGCGATAATCAACGTAAATACACATATTTCATTTTTTTTTTATAATTTTAAAAAAATAGCGAGTCCCTGAGATGTGTTTTTTTTTAAAATAGAATATTTAAAAATAAATGGGTCGCTTGCAGAGGCCAGGCCGCCAGTATTTTTTTAAAGTTTTTTCAAATAAAATGTATAAATGCACACTTTCAAGCCGAGGCTGCCAAGCCCGCCAAATGCGAATCCTATATTCCTAATTGTTCTAAAAATAGACAAAAATAGCAGGATGCGTATGTCTGGCGCCGTAAAGATTAGGATATCTAAATATTTTGTATTTTTCATTTTGAAATAGGGCTTTTAAAAATATGCCTTTATATGGCTCATCACCAGTAACAATCATCACATGACTCATGACTTCACGAAGCACAAGACTGGTCACAAGGGACTCTCATCCAACAACAAGGCCCATATGAGAGAAGTCGAAGACTCGACGAGGAGGAGCTCGACGAGGAGAAAACCCAATTTAAAACAACAAAACGGCTTCGCAACTTTTAAATTAACGTTTATTCTCCGCACTTCGGCAATTGTTATATAGAGGATATCTGAGTAGTTTGTGAGTACCGAGTACTTTATTTACGTTTTGAAGACGTTGAAACGATCTTCGAAACAACTAGGAACTCGTTTTGGAAATCCAGAGTTCCATTATTTTTCAGGAAGCTATGAGTAATAGTTTCTTGAATTATGATTGGCTTGTTTATTTCACACACATACAATAAAGACATTTCATTGGACGCAAACATGTTTTATCAGGAAAAATGAGAAGAGATGGCAGTCAAGCTCATCACAAGGCCAGCCAGATAATACTGGATATTTAAATTTTATAATACGACCCGCATGTGTCTGTGCTATGGTTCCTGAATCCTACGATGAGTGCTGACTAATATTTTAAAGACCAAATAAGATACAAAGTTTCACATGCGTAAAGCTGTTGTAAACTTCATTATTTATTATTATTAAATATTCTTGTGTGTGCGTGTCATTGAAATAGAAGTGCTAAAATAAGAGTCGAATATTCAGTTGTTCCGAATAGGCGAACAGATAATAATATATATATCAAGTGTTGTTTAATCCTTGGTAAGCGCACATGATCACACGTTTGCACGTAGGCAAACCAATACAGTTTCAATATGTCTGGAAGCCCCAAACCACCGAATCAGACTCAATCTGAGGAGGATCATGTAGGGGTTGAATTTGCCGCTGGTGTAGCCACCGGCGTGGATTCCCCACGCCAAGGCAGGCATGCGCGACAGAATAGTTGTCCCTCGTTGTACGAGTTAACGGACGATGAAATGATGAACGACCCCCCCGTGGCACCCAGAGAAGCCAGGTTAGGGCGGTCGCACTCTGTGAGTCGAATCCGACCGCACAGGAGGCCGTACAAGTATGTTTAATTCCTATCGTAGTACAAGTATGTGTAACTAGTGGTTAGATGTGCTGATTGGGAATCTAGATGTTATCTCAGTATGCTCTTAATTATTGCTTCGTTTTAAATGACTGCTTCCTTGTATATTTATATTGACAAGTCTAAGATATGGTATGCATCATTCAACACTTTGAAAGGTTCTACTATCTTTTTAAAATCTATACGATTATCTATAAGGTGAATGTACGTCCGTTTGATGCATACTATACAATGTACTAGTGAGTGTATCTGCACAATCAATACATATATATATATATATATATATATATATATGTGTGTGTGTGTGTGTGTGTGTGCGTGTATATGTGCATGCATATATATATATATATATATATATATATATATATATATATATATATATATATATATATATATATATATATATATATGTGTGTGTGCGTGTGTGTATGTGTTATATATATATATATATATATATATGTATATATGCATATGTATATGAATATAAATATAAACATGTAATAATTGTAATTGCATATATATATATATGCATACATTATGTATGCATTAATCTGTATATAACCTATGTATAGCATGTAATGTATTGGTTTTTATGTTTATATGCACACACACACATATATATATATATATATATATCTATATATATTATATATATTATCTATATATATATATATATATATATATATATATATATATATATATATATATATATATATATATATGTATATATGTGCATGTATGTATGCATATATGTATATATTCATCATGTAATAATTGGACATAGATAAGTATCCATCATGTGATAATTGTAGCTATAGCTATACAAGAATAGATATATATATATATATATGTGTGTCTGTGTCTGTGTATGTGTATGTGTATGTGTGTATATATACATACTTATATGTGTATATATATATTATATATATATATATATATTATATTAATTTAATGATCTCTTACAATATGCGACTTCAACACGCACTCGCCCATCAGATCCAAGGTGATGCACTTTGCAAGTGCGCTACAAAGTACCTCTGTCTACGAACGAGTCGACTATAACACCCTCCGATGAAGAGAATGAGTCCGGTTCAGATGCGTACGGGTACGAGGATAGCGATAGTGAAGCCGAGGGGTTCGATGAAGAAGACGCCCTCACAGGCGAGCGTGGCCGTGATAGATATGGGTCCATTCCTGCGTTTGCTGAGGTATATGCGGGTGGTGATTGCTTTACGTATACACGTGCGTTCTGCCGTGTCTCGTGAACCACCTGTCGCTCGGAAGCACCATTTGCATGTGTGCATACCGTATACAAATGCCAATGTGTCATATATATATATATATATATATATATATATATATATATATATATATATATATATATATATATATATATATATATATATATATATATATATATATATATATATAGATGTCCACTTGTGTACATGGCCACAGACCACCATAGTCTCAGTTTGTCGCTCATCAATGTGCAGGCTGTGCCTCGTTCGATTGTGCGGAAGTTCAGTGCAGCTGCACGCGCCTCTTTTTTCTATAAATTATTACTTCACTCTGTTCTCGTAACTAGTCTCCGCGGTCGTCCCATTCCATGGGTGTGGGCGGCCGCTCGTGTTTGTCGGATATGTTGAGGTTCTCTGATGCGTATACACCCTGATATATATATATATATATATATATATATATATATATGTATGTATGTATGTATACGCACACTGCACACATCGACGTGCTCTCACCAACACACCCACACCCACGTGTTCAGAAACCATACTTGGCTTGGTATATTGAATAGTTCAACTAAGGAATGCACGAATAGACGTGCGCGCATATATATGATGTAATGTATCGACATTGTCTTATTCTCAATTTGAATCTGAATCGGCACACCAACAGGACCAAAAACTTCTCAAGCGAAAGAAGAGCAAATGGGACGATCGCTCGAACGGCAACGACAATAAGAAGACCGTGTTCACCATCATGAAGGCTTTCATTGCCTCGGGCATTCTGTTCTTGCCTGGGGGTGTGGCTAAGGCTGGCTGGTTGCTGGCTATACTGATCCTGCTGTTGCTGGGAAGTAAGTACATATATGTGGGTATTTATCGGGTCTGGTTGTAGAGTAGGGTTTATCATGCCGGGAAGTCGCTATTTTATGCTACCGTATAGGCCTGTACTGACATTTTCTCTGTCGGGGTTTATAGTGCCTAACAGCATAGCTAATATTGGAAGACTTCCAGACATATGTATTCCTATAGGATTGTGAGATGAGTGCGTGTCTGGATATATATATATATATATATATATATATATATATATATAAGACCACGTCCTGTGTGCTTTGTTATCATATACACAGCTAACCCACGTGTATGCTACACCCACGTATACCCTGCGCAGGTCTGTCACTGTGGTGCATGCTGCTGCTACTGGACGCCAAGAACAAACTTGTCAGTGAGGGCGTCAAAGTGCTTAGTTTCGGCGATGTGGCCAAGCACTCGTATGGCAAATGGGGCAGGCGTGCGGTGGACACGTCCATCTTATTTGCTCAGATGGGCTTCTGCTGTGCTTATTTGGCGTTTGTGGGCGAGAATCTGCACAGTGTGCTGTACTCTGTGTTTGACTGCTGGTATGTGACGGAATAAGCAGTGCTGGAAAGTAGACAGTTCGTAGTGTACATATACTGTTATGTCTCATTGAAGCAAGGTGTCTGTCCGTGCGTGAAACGGTGTAATTTTGCAAGTACTTCTAATGAGGTGTCCTATTCCTTCGTCTGTACCCGATTACCTTCTGAACATTGCTGATTATGCCACAGTCCATACCTGTATGTATCTTGGTGTGCGTTAGAAAGATATACTCCGATGGCTGTATTACTCTCCTGTACGAGCGTGCCTCTGACGTTGATTGTCGCTGCTTGTGCCCAGGGGCTGGGCGATAAGTGTTTAGATAGTAATTCATATGCATCGATTGTATTCATATTTTATATATATATATATATGTATATATCATATATATCATATATATATATGTGTATATCTCCATAGACCACCACAGTCATCTGTCTCATACACCACTTTTGCTTTGTCACCAGGGATGTTCCTCAGCCCCTGATCATGCTGCTGCTGACCCCCATCATCATCCCTATGGTGTGGGTAAGGAAGCTGAAGTACTACGCTGTGACTAACATCATCGCTGATGTCCTGATCGTGGCGCCTCTGGTGTATCTGCTGTGGTACGAGGCTGATCTGGTTATGGAGCGTGGCCTAGGACCGGATGTAAGTCTCGCGCGATGGTGCTCGCATGTTTTATTCTATTATCCTCCCAATGGCCTGATATGTAGTACCTCCGCGCAAGTTCAATTTCACATACAATGCGTTGTACCTTTCCACTGGCTTGTCTCTTGTGTGGGTGGGCACGCGTACCTCTAAGAGTTTGGCTATCGTTCTCGGTACCGGAACACGTGCAAAGCTTCACACTTTCCACCAGCGCAACACGCTCCTAGGCCCGATTGCGCAGTGTTTCTATACACCTATGTCTTTCGGCCGGGGTCGCCACACCACCACCACTCCTCTCTCGTCCTCATACGCAACATTCTTTCCTACCTTCCCTTAACTTCCGCTGCCTCTGCCTGTCCACTCAGATCGTGGCCTTTAAGTGGGAGACGGCCCTGCCCTTCTTCGGGACCACCGTGTACGCGCTCGAGGGCATCTCCATGATCATCCCCATTGAACAGGCCATGAAGCGACCGCAAGACCTCCCGCGGGTGTTGACGGGCTGTATGGTGTTTATTGTATCGCTCATGATCGTGATCGGTGTCAGCGGATACCTGACCTTTGGCAGTGACACCAAGGCGATCATCACCCTGAATCTGGGCGACCCCACGGAGGGCGATAACAAGGTATGGGATGGTTGTGTCGCGTCGCTCGTTATAGCTGAGTGCTCCTTCTACAAGCTATAGAGTTTATATATATATACATATATATATATATATATATATATATATATGAGTTTTTTTACCTATGTGCAGCATGATTTGGGCGGGCTGTATGTGGCTTGTACCATGCCAACTGTGAATGCTATTGGCTTGGGTGGGTATGTGTTTTTTGGATGTGGCGTTATGGGTAACCTGCCGTATCGTGATGATTGTTTAGGGGGGACAATTACACATGGCGCCCTAGAGTCCTGTACGCTTGTGTGTGTAGCAGGTGTATATCTGATGCCTGTGGGTCAAGTTGCTCATGCTTTCTTGGGCATGGCCAGGCACAAATCGTTTCATGTTCGCATCAGGCGGGTCTGGTTTATATATATATATATATATATATATATATATGTTTTCTTTTTACCTATGTGGAGCATGATTTGGGCGGGCTGTATGTGGCTTGTACCATGTCAACTTTGAATGTCATTGGCTTGGGTGGATATGGTTTTTTTGAATGTGGCGTTATGGGTAACCTGCCGTATCATGATGATTGTCAAGGGGGGACACGTTTCTTGGGCATGGCCAGGCACAAATCGTTTCATATTCGCATCAGGCGGGTGTACTGCAGTGAACTTGTGTGTTTCATATTTCTCATTTAGGCATCTGCTTGTATGGTAAAACTCTGTGTTTGGCTGCTATCCACAGTTGTCTATTGCTTTTCAGCTCAATTTGCCAATTAGTACCAAGTGGTTGATCTTTAAGCACGTATTCGTATTGGTTTGGACTGGCGGTGTATGGAGTTCCATTCCATATCGCTGCCAGAGGTCGCGTGCCCTGCGCATGGCTACTGTAGTCTTTTGCTGACACACATTTCTGTATGTTGGTTACACAGGTTGTAGATGTAATTCAGCTGGTGTAAGCAGCTCCATTCCATATCGCTGCCCGCATTGTTATTGTGGCCTTTCGCTCACACACTCTTCTGTCTGTTGGTTACACAGGTTGTAGATGTAATTAAGCTGGCCTATTGTTTGGCCATAATTTTTACGTACCCCCTGATGAAATTCCCGGCTGTCAAGGTACGGGGTGTTGAGAATTGAGTATAAGGTAGCCCACCCACGAGGATGTGCATGTATACCTCTCGTCGCAGCAGCTAGCGAATCCAACTAGTGAGGGTGACTGGATCTGAACCGTTAATAGATACAGTGTCGGTCAAAGTAAACGTACACGACGCTAGTATCCTAGTGACAGTATCTATTGTGTCTTGAGTACAAGTGGTTGCGTAACGTTTGATTAGTACACGCAGTTACAATTCGGTTTGCTGTTGCAATCAGCGAGAATACGTCTGCGCTTGTGAACTGTGTGCTCGCGCGAGCAGGACACTTCTTCACGAAGTCATAGCCGTCCTGTACTGGTTTGCAAATGGCAAATCACGAAGACATAGTGTCCTGCACGCAATAGTATATGTCCTGGGTCACCCTGATTAATGGCTGTTTGTGGTTGAACAGGTCACACTCCCTAGCAGACTATGGTTTCTTAGCAGCAACACTTAGCATTACAGCATTCATAGAACACGCACGAATCTCTCAATATTGTACCACCTCATCGGTGCTTGAGGATGCGCACATGCTTCCAACGCTTGAATGTCTGTGTAGACATGCATGACAGCAACAACCACCCGCAGAAGGCTATAGAGTCCTTCTCACTATCCTGAGATTAATGGACCTGTACTGAATCGGCCCACTCTCCTTTTTGACACCTCTTATCGCAGATTGTGGAGAGGAATCTGTTCAAAGACAGAAGGTCTGGCAAGAAATGGGCCAAGAATTTTGTGCGTATGAGCATGGTCTTCCTGTGCCTGGGTGTCTCCGTTGCCGGCGCTGACAAGGTGAGCGTGCTCTACTGTTCCGTATATGACGATTGAGCTATACAAGACTCAAAATTCATATTTTGACACACACGCACACACACACACACATATATATATATATATATATATATATAGGCGAACCGTTTCTTTAGACGGCGGCCGCCAGTATACTACAGTGTGGATATGCCGTAGTCGTTACACCTACCTGCAAGTTGTATAGGGCTCTGTGCTAAGTGCATCGCATGGTGATGTACCACATACTCTCCATGTGTACAATGTTTGTGCCTGTGTGTGGGGGGGGGGGCTCGTGTGTGTTTGTGTGTGTGAGAGAGAGTGTATGTGTGTTGTGGTAGCAAATGGTTCGAGTAGTAGTAACCGCTGCATGTATGGCTAGATTGCACAGAGTCGTTCGAGTCCTCTCATCTACTCATCTACTCAGTCAGTTGCTCACGCAGTTGCCACTCCGACATTCACATTCCTGGGAGCACATTCCATTGCGAGTGGGTGGCCGCATATTTCCGCATACACACATTGCTCAGACTCAGGACTCAATGCGTCTCTATATTGTGCAACGTGTACCTGTCCATAGTTTTGTCTTGCACCTGTCCCTTTTTGGATAAATAGGCCTTTACTAACTCGCTTGCACCCATCTTCCATACCCGCACAGATCGACAACTTCGTTGCTATCGTGGGAGGGCTCACGTGCGTGCCTCTGGCCTTCATCTTCCCTTCACTATTCCACTACAAGGTAATCGATTGTAACGCGTATTGGGGGACTACTGTTCAACTGAGCATTGCGATTGGATGACCTAAACGTTTACAGTTTGTGTGCTTGCTGTTATATGTTTCTATTGTGTAGCAATGTCTATGTGTTAGTGGTTCTACTTTTTCAGTGTACAATCTACGAGGGAATGAAGTTTTGGACTTGTCGGTCGAGACGACCGACTATCATGTCTGTGTAAACGTTGTTAGTAGTTTGTGACTTCTCATACTACGGGGACAAAGAAAAAATGGGTCTCTTGGGGAAAAAAATCAGTTTCCCTGCTCATTCATATCTGAAAATTGATTTCTCCACATCCCTGGTCACCTGTTTGCATCCAAAATGAACTTGGTTGGGGTGAAGGCAGGATTGTATGTCAATCCTATCTCTCAGTAGATGTATCATATCCTCCACCTTGCACCTGTTGCAGACCTCTGCCGATTTCGCACTGGAAGCGTATGTACCTTTTTTTTTTTTTATCACAACTATTCGCTTTATCCATTTCCAGATCTGCTGCAACTCTCCCAACAGCCCAGCGTTCTTCAACTACAGCTACAACACACTCAAGATGTATTCATGGGCGGATGTGTTTATCTTCATCTTTGGTGTTATGTCTATGATCTTGTCTACGGGTCTGGCGATTGGGGAGTGGATCGATGCCCCACCAAAGGCCGAGGAGATCTGCCATCTGAATACCACCATCCCGTACGACCACTTTGAACTCTGAGAAGGTCTCTTATTCATTCACCGTGTTTCCGAACCCATAACTTTGAAGGATAGCAAAGTAAATGGAGTTTCAATTTGATCTTTCGAACCGATATCTTTGAAAGATAGCAAAGTAAATGTAATTTTAATTGATAGCTTTGAAGGATAGTAAAGTAAATGTAGTTTCTATTTGATTGTATTTAGCTGTACATTCACCATGTTTCCGAATCTATATCTTTGAAGGATAGCAAAGTAAATGTAGTCTCAATTTGATCTTTCGAACCGATAACTTTGAAGGATAGTAAAGTAAATCTAGTTTCAATTTGATCGTATTTAGCTGTACATTCACCATGTTTCCGAACCCATAACTTTGAAGGATAACAAAGCAAATGTAGTTTCAATTTGATCTTTCGAACCGGTAACATTGAAGGATAGTAAGGTAGATGTACTTTCAACCTGATGTTATTATCTGATCCTTTCGGAATTCGTGGCGATTTATTGAGTCGATGTTATTTTTGTTGTCAATTCGCTGCGTTGTATGGGTAAATCGCATATGCGAAACACTTTTGCGATAACATATCGGCAGTGCCAAATAGCCGCCTAGTTGATCCGAAGGTGAAACGAGAAGCCTTCGGCTGAAGTTGTTGTTCGTTTACCATTAATATAGATGTGAATCAATGAGCTCTCGTCGTACTCTTTGTAGTGTGTTTTTGGCGCACAGTTACGTTTGCGCAAGTGATTTACGGACACTACAAATCAATTTTGAATTACCTCCCCTCCCCGCATATGAAGAGTATAAGAGACTAACAACACACACACAAGTTCCAATCGTCTTTAAAGCAAGTTGTCCTAAATTGCTGATGTGCCATCTTTACGTTTAAGACTTTCCGAAGGTTGAGTTGTACATATATGTACTGTTTATGCCATCTGCACATTACCGCGGCTGCTGGCACCAGACTTGACCTCCAATTGTTCCTCGTTGAGGGGTTTAAACTGTACTCATTCCATTTGCACGGCTTTTAAAAGTCTTGTATAGTTCTTTTTGTGAGTTGTACATATACGTACTTGTTAGCCATCTGTACATTTAAGACTTGCCGAAGGTTGAGTTGTATGTATATGTACTGGTTGTGCCATCTGAACGTTTAAGACTTTCCGTAGGTTGAGTTGTGCATGTATCTACTGGTTGTCAAATCAATATTCACAGCTTTTCGCGCAATTGAGAAATGCCACATAACTTAATCGCGTGCGACTATTATGCACAATAGTATGTAGTTTCTAAGATATCTGTCGCAACATCATGTCTTGCAATGTACGGAATTAAATGAGTGCCACACATCCTCACGAAACATGATAAACGTAGGTCAACCTGATTATTTTTCGCTATAGGATATGAATAGTAGCTACTGCCCAGGGCATGGTACATATTTTTCTGGCCCGCATAATGAGCAAGCCTCGAACGCCAATTTCCACATACGTTTGACCTTGCATTCACTCTGCATACACGTTCGGAAACGGCAATTGCAAGCTTAAAGCCGATATATTTTTAGCAACATTTTTTTTTTGCGCTCGAGATGTGCGGCGAGATCATTTGCACGAAAAGCTGTGGAAATCGATATGTAAATGAGCATCCCATTCCTGCAAGCGATGCAAACGTGCAGACTGCATAGCTCACAGAATAGGGCCTTCTTTTTCGTCACTTCTGACTGGAAGCCTCGTATCACACGCGGCCTGTGAGATGTTGTTTGGAATGTCAGTTGGAAGTGTACTTAATATCACCTGCAACGATGGGGCTTTGCGAAAGACACACTACGAAAGTGTTTATGAGCATAAGAACGCGTACAAAGCTGACGAAACAATGACGATCATTCTTGAATGATAACTCGGAAAGTCCTGCCTTCCGCAGCAGATACCGTCAGCTCCTTGGAGCTCTCGGTTTGGCCGCTATTATGACTCGTGTTGATATTGCTGCTACCCTTAATCAACTTGCTACCTACGCAGACTGGAGAATTCTTGTTTTGACTTTAGAGACCAGTTTCATGACTGTATGGCACAGGCGAATTACTATTGCGACAGTCACTTACACTTGTCACTTAACAACCGATGCAAGGAAATGATAATCTCTAAATTGACACAAACGAAACCGACGTCAGTATATACATGGACCGATAGAATCGAACTAAATATTTATTCACGTCGCTATCCTTTAGAACATGCTTATGATGAAGCTGCAGCTACTTGGCGTTCAAAGTGATCGTAAGATACGGTAGTCTTTAGACAACAGATGTCCCCGGCCTACAGGGGGACAATGATCCACTTCTCGATCGCTAGTAGGCCAGTAAATAATACCAAATGGAAATCGCAAACGATGGAAACAAGCACGCCCATCCACGACTATATCATGCGCACTTAGTAGCCTCTCTTTACAGATGCTCGTGTCTCGTGTGGTTAAAATGTATAAACACATGGACAAAAACCGATTCTATCGTTGCCATGGAAACCAACTCTGTCATCATTTTACATATATGTATTTATATACACACGCACGGTCATACATTATAAAATACATAGATAGCTGGGGGTTTTTAACGCTATGATACATATATGCATATACATACAAATATTCACATTGTATATACGTATATACCATGACATATATCACGTGAATCGTGAAGATTTAGTAACTCTTGAGTACTACATATTCACGGGTACAGTTCTGACGGTCTGAACATCGCAACGGAATAATCACGTAGCGTTGTTCACCACAAGAACGTTTTGAACTGGACTAAAAGCAATTCGCAAACTTACATGATATACCTCCTATCGTAAAATGAAGATAATAGCCAACATATGCCAGATACGGCAACGCGTCGTACCTTCCATTCTACAAAAAAGTATGACATGCGTGTGAGTGTATGTGCATCTGTATATATATATATATATGTATGTTTGTATGTATGTATGTATGTATTTATGTATATATATATTACATTTTAATATGTATATATATGCATACCTACATATATATATACATATATACATTTATATATGTATATGAATATACCTATATATATACATATATATATATGCATGATTAAATTGTATTTTTATATATATTTATATATATATATATATATATATATATATATATATATATATATATTACATATGTATAATATATATATATATATATATATATATATATATATAATATATGATGAATATATCTAAAATATTGCATATATATATTAATAAATTTAGTTACGTAATATATATATACATATATATATATATATATATATATATATATATGTATATATATATATATATATATATATATATATATATATATGATATTTTTTTTGTATGTATTTATGTATGTACAATTATTATATATATAAATATATATATATATATATATATACATATGTACATATATATATATTTCTTATTTTACAATGTATATATACGTTTAGTCACTTGCGTATATACATATATTTTCTCTCATATATATGGACTTATATACATATATATAAACATATGTCTCTATATGCGTACTTGCCATATTTACTAGTATTCATATCATATAATGTCCGTTGCATTAAATCCGGCAGTACTTTCCTATTCCCGTCCATGCGATAGGCATGTACGGGTGGGTTGGCCTTTAGTTCACAGCGAACGAATTGTATATCCGAGCAGTGATTGTTCTTGTATAGCTAGATACATTTACTGAGCTCGCCGTGAATTCAAAATCCCATGTATGTTGCTGATTTGTATTGAACTCGCGTGCAAGCTGAAATTCATGACTGAAAAGTTCGCCCATATGTTCAGAAGCTTATAAAAGATAGGGCACCGTATAGAGGCATCCGTTTATATGCCGAGTCTAGAATATATATGCACATTTACATTCTAAGGAGTAATGAGTTGCTCTGGGCACGAATATCGTCTATCTGATTTTGTTGCAGAATGCTTTCATACGTACAGAGAAACGTGTGACAGCCTGCACATTGTAATACTCACGTGTCAGTAGACTGTGTATTAACACTGGTGTTTGTAGACAAGACAGACAGCCAATTAGGCAGATGTATTTCGATACTATGCGTACAATTTTAGGTTTTAATGCAAGTTTGCATATCATTTCCTTCACAGAAAGACTCATACGTGTATTATATGACGCATGGTTCTTAATTGATGCAAGCTTTGTTAATTCTATGTTGGACATGTACAATCCTAGATGGTACACAAAGCAATGCACACTTCCTAGCGACAAGCTGAAATCAAGCACAGAACAGTCTTATTTACGGATTGGCCTGTCAATATAAGTGCCTTAAAATCCTGGTATTCAGGTCCACCGCCTGGTATTCAGGTCCACCGCCTTGAGTAGTTCAATAAATGTTCTGGTTTGGTCACATATTCGTTTGCTGTAGCATACCAGAATACAATCGGGAGACCGTGCCTTTTGAATTATGCTTTTTAAACCCCTCTCGTGGTGAATGAACTCTTATCTGCGAGCGATTCTCGGTACCTCTTGTAGAGTAGGAATAAAAACTATGGGCCAATTGAGGTACAACTCCCCATGTCTCTTTCTAATGCAGGTGTAGTTTAGTTGTACATAACACGCACTTGTAAAATGAACTGTCGCTCTCCGAAACACAAATACATAGCTACTGTCTGAGTATGTGTGTCGCCAGTTGTATCGTCGGCCCTTCTCAATACCAGCACGCAGCAGAGCAGGTGGGTGTACCAGCCAGGTTGTACTCCATTATGCTATCACCTTAAGACGATACAAGTATCAGGACTACAACTCTATTTCCAAATCGCGGCTAACTTCCAAATATCCCTACAGTGCTGATTTCATACCTATGCTACTACCTTTTTCTGCAATTGGGTCTTGCTGGCCCGGGGTTTCCTATCTACGCCCCATCACCCCGTACTCCCGAATTCGTGGCAAACACGGAAGTGCATGAATCGATATTGCCACAGCTACGGGCCGATCCGGTAGCGGTGGGAGCAGAGCCCCAACTGGAAGGGCAAGCCGGAATATTGCCATTTATCCCGGGCTATGTAGACGACCAGTTCACTAACGCCTTCCTAGTCAATTGGACAGCCAGGTTTCCTGTGCGTGAGACATACGCGGAATGGGAGACTGCGGGCTGTCGTAAACTGCTCCAACGTGTGTCAGAACCGAGACACAAGCTTCGGACCGCTTTGACCTATCTGGTATGTAGCGAGGTATCGGTAGTTCTGCCACTCGTTTTACTCGTTTGTATCCGAGTGGCGTGTACGTGCTCGGCATAAACAAACGCTCTCGACAATTTTGCTTGGTCATGTTTGGGGAGGAACTGAGCGTTGTTCGTGTCTGTCTGGACAGTCGTACTATACAGCAAGTGATACTTTGCAGACTCACCAGAACGACTACACCAACTGGGTAAACACTCGGTGAACACGCAGTGTGCAAGATATAGAGGCTTGGTGGTATGACACTTTCGCGGTTGTACAAGTAAGATATTGACACTACACAATTTTATACTTAGCTTTCCGCGTTCCCCGTGTAATTCATATGCTAGGAAAACAATACGGACGTCACTATCGTTGCTGTAGGGCATATGAAGGGAAATACCAACTTTGTGGAGACACAGATACAAAGAGGCGTATGGAGCGGGGTGATGACTCATCCTTCACTAGAGTGGTTTCAAGTCTGGAATGCCCGGTTGAATAGCACAGAAACTGCCACTTTAGCGCCGCCGGCAGAGGGCCATATGGAACGAGATGCAACACAAGGCCAGGACATCCCTACAAACGATTTTAAGACTGTTAACAGCAATCGTACAAGTCGACGTCAAGTTGGCGTGATGAGGGTACACAATGCGGTGGTAGATACGCGTGCGGGGAAAACCGTCGCCGTACCGCAGGCGAGCGCTCCCAGTCCGTCCCTAGTACGAGGTAAGTTGAAGAGGAAAAGTGCGGCGCTAAGTGAGCCCAAGATAGTGGGAGACCGGAAGATCAAAACCACTACGCTTGGTCGCATCATTAAACAGTTCATGCAGGAGCATACCTTGCGTACCGAAGCGATGGGCATTTCGATGGAGAATGAGAATGGGAACGATAAAATTCTACATGTACCCGAGGGCAAACCAGAGGAAGATAATAGAGTCGCTTCAGAGAGTGTGTACCAACCTGGGAGCTATGGTCAGGGGGTAGAAAGGGGTAGACTAACCATCCTTGCTCTTCATATGCAAGGATCACCTGAAGCTAACATGAAATACTTTCTGCAGTGGAAAGAGCTTTCTGCGGTAAAACCACAAGTGATTGCGATTGACTGGCACAAAATGGGCGAAGATGTGAAGTGCGAGGTTGTGAAGCACCTGCTTACACACGGTTACAGTGACATGGATGTCACCAGCACTGACTTCTGGGCTGTACATGACGATGTAGATTTGGTGGCGATGTCAGATACACAACCGTCTGAGGGTTAAGCAGTAGCGACGCGGAACTGCGGGATGTCATGGTTTAGAGAACTGGTGGATATGTATAGATGGGGTCGAGCAACTAGCTTTCGGTTCAAATGCGTATCAACATTACAAGCACCAAAACGTTGAAACTGAATCTGATGCAGACAATCCGAAACATGCGACAATCTGCAGCAAAAGGGTGTGTAGTTTGAAACACCTTGGCATATGCATGCAAAAATGTATATATATATATATATATACATGGACATCCATAGGTAGGCGATCGATGTGTCTTTAATACCGGTGTACAAGCCATGTATTGTCTTCAGCCTCGGATGCCCTACACATATACATTATCGCCTCACTCGAGCGAAGTAATCGCTGGGATGAACATAATGGTGATTGCGATTGCAAAATAGCCACAATGATCCGCTAGTGCGGTCAAGAGTGACATCTCTCAGTTGAAATTTCGGGTGTAACAACAGTACCCTCGGATCAATTTCAAATTGAGGCATCAGACAGTCAATATAATGCCTAGAGTGTGAAAGTTCTATAGCATATAGATGTCAATGCGTACATGCAAGGTTCTCACTTTTCAGATAAGTGCCGGGCAACGATACTATTCATCTGTGCAAGCGAGATTGTCGCCGCACAGTTTATTTCCCTCCCTTTTGTAGCCTGGAAAGGTCATGCACTGTCCCAGTGTCGCTTTTGAGATTACTTGTTAGGTATGTATTTTAAATAACATTCCGTCGAATCGAACCATGACAGAAATAGTTCGCAACACCACATCGCTACCTTTAAATATTGTCGATTGGTATCTTATTTACAGTTGCGGCGACACATGTACTTACACTCGCTGTACAACCAAGATGTCGCAGTTGATGGAGGCATTTGGACAGGTATCTTCCAATGCTCGTAGTTCGTAGAGCATGTGTTACTTTAGCTCTTTTCTCGTCCGTCATAGCAATTCAGGATGTTGCTGAACTTCCTCTACGATGACAGAAATGAATATGTCATCCTTGTGAAATGCGCTCGCGTGATTTCCTGCATTGTGGTTTGTCGACTTCGCCTGACAATACATACAGATATCGCCGCTACAGTGTATACCAATATTATCGCGATGAATGAGAGCTTACATTGGCACGATGGAACTGACTTCTTGTGGTGACATGAACATTCGCAAAACGTAGTTGATAATATAATTTCTGGTTTACGCTTGTAGCACGTAATAAATATTAAACATTAACAATATGCACACTCATATGAAGCTACAGAAGCAACTGTAAAAAATGTAGAGCTGGCCAAAGCCATGCCTTTTGCCTCAGCCTACAAATAGAAGTCGAAATTTAAACCGGTGTTTATTAACGTACAAAGAATCGGCGGCATACCTGTCAAGAGCTCGCTTTCCTCTCATGCACCCAAACACAACAATTCCAGCACTAATGTACAGAAGGGACATACACTCACTTTTTTTTGCAATTGTCATCCGTTTGAAAGAAAGCTAGTTTTGCACGCACTTGCACGTGCACTCACTGTGGTCATAATCTTAGTCGGCGCTGGCGTGATCGCAGTTATCTGAGTCGACACGGCAATCCAGTTGCCAATAGTTGTAGTCGCTAGAGCAAGAACCCCCAAGATCACGACGAACTGGAGCCAGTATTAGCTCCGCAGAATTCGTTTCCTCAGCCAAAGCAGGAGTAAAGAAGCCTCACGACGTCCATCACGGAGGCAAACACAGTCGCACTCAAAGTTCTGGTAGAATGCGCTCGCGTGAAAGCCTTCGATACAGTTGTTCGTTGTTACAGGGCAATCCAGATTTTCGTAATCGTAGTCGCTGGAACAGGTCCCTCCAATATCGCGACGGTTAATCGGGGCACTCATTCCCACACAAAGTGAGCTAGTAGCAAACAATACCATAATCAGTGCACTCAATAATTTGGTCATGATAACTGGGGTCGATTTGAAACTTTTTATCTGTATTCTTCCTTCAAGGTGTTGAGATTTTATTGTTAAAGTGTTGTTGAAATTATACCAGTTGATTGCTATTCAAGTCTTGATTTGCTATAACAAGAAGCAGTAGCTTTCATATTGCAGAGAGACAGACCTAGCTCGACTGTTAGTACTCGTCTGGTCAAACGTGACTTGTTGATTACTTTAACCAGTACTACTCATTCATATCGCTATTAACAATTATAGTAGTGTTACAATGAACATATGACTGCTTGCGCCAACCGGTACAGAAATCCTGTACCTGCATATCAATTGGTTTTCTTACGAATCATCTTACCCATTTTAAATTGAAGTACCTCATAAAATGCAGAGCCTCTCTTCTATTTAGGAGGCTATTGGAAAGAAGAAGCACTGTGTAGGTTGCAGACTTGCATTTGTACAGAATATGTCTGTCCTTTTTTTTTTGTACAAACAAAATTTAAATTTATAAAAAAAGCAACGATTCAACTTGCGATATCAAAAAATATAGATGACTTCAATTGGTTATTTTAAATTTTAAACAGTTGTATTTAGATCCAAGTCCTGAGGATGTTTTACAAAAAATTCAGTTTTTGTCAAGAAACCTTTTTTTCTTTTTTTCATAGAGCATTCGGCTTCAGAGTTCAGGCTTCAGCAGTTGTCAGTTGAAGTATATTGAAAGTCAGCAGTTGTCAGTTGAAGTAAATTGAAAATATTTTAAGTTCATATGTAGCCATACATAGGCCCACGGCCATCGGCCTGTTGGGCCATAGTTGATAGCCCAATGCCCATAAGCCAAGAGGATATACATTGTGTCTGTATCCCTGGATACTTCATTGCGACCAATGACACCGATCAAAAAGATACAGCGGCGGTCGTGTGTTGATTGACACTCCGCATGACTTCAACAACTAATCGATACAAATACGATATCACTGATACCAAAAGCAGCTTATCTAGAAATTGCCTGGAATAATTGCTCACATCATAAGGTTAATTTAAGAAAGAATTACCGCTCTACGCATCATCCCAGAGGACATTCAACCGCGTACAAGCTACCCTGGAACAAGATTACAGGCCCCGATACTTCAAAAAAAAAATGTTTTTCGAACTCGTCAAGTAGAAAATTACGTATGCCTGGCAAAGGTGGTACTGTTTTTAGGTTTCTAGTGACATACTTCCTAGGCGATTATTGATCTTTACACATTCTTTGATCATGCGAAACGCACAACAACCGGCGATCTACTTGATCTGTTTTTGATCTTGTTCCATAGCAACCACTCATAACTATTATTAGCATTTTCTCACCGTGTGTATGTATTTTATTTTGGGTGACTCTTCAAATATAGGTGGCGTGCGCATTTAGTCGATACATAGTACGGTTTTTTGGTCGGTGCGAAGAATTGTCGAAGCGACCATACGTTTCAGCTTATCTCTTGTATATCTAGTCGATGTTTGGTTCTTATTCGTGTATTCTATTTTGATTCACCTGATTACATTTCGTACACGCTGTTGGTATAGATTTCCGAGACATCACCATGTTCAGCTGAGAACCATCATAATAAACAAATAGTAACGCAAAGGAATTCAAAGTAGCTAGAAACAAGCGCCCATGCCCACACAATATGACTAAATCATTCAGTACAATACTAGCCGCAGTGCTTGCTATTATGTAGCTCTATTTGTATGGAAATAAGTGTTTGACCGAGCTTCGTATCGGTGGCACCTGTTCCAGCCACAATGATTACGGGATTCTGGACTACCCTGTAACAACGAAGAACTGTATGGAAGGCCTCCACGCGAATGTATTCTAGCAAAACCGAATGCATGTGTTTGCCTCCGTGACCGACGTAGTGAGGCTTCTGTGCTTCCTATTCTGGCTGAAGAGGTGGTTTCTGTGGAACTGATATACGCATCTGCTCGTCGTGAAAATGGTGGCTCCTGCACTAGCGACTACGACTACAGGAAATTGAAATGAACAGTCGCCTCAAGCAATTGCGACGAGGATTATCATGATAGTGCATTTTACTAAGACATTGAGTGCAAGTG
>LUCW03001515.1:42500-62500 GCA_001586965.3 Sphaeroforma sirkka | reverse complement strand
TACTGTCGAATAGGACAATTCGATTCCTCCTGGCCGTCAACTCTATTTTTCACTTATGCTTTAGATAATTAGTGCAGAGAGTCACTGCATCAGCTTGGTGTTTTGATATCCCATTTCTATTTTCTTAAGTTGAATTTAGAAAACTTATATGGCCGGGAACTTATCAATTGGACTATATATCTGAAGCGTGGAGATTTCCAACCAATATCGTTCCAACATTGATTGTTGACATCTTAAGTGTGACTTGACCGAAGTAATGAGTGATAGGAACGGAGCCGTACAGATCATTTTCCTGTTCTAATTTTCCCGTGCTCTTTGGCTCATTTTCAAACGCGGACGCTAAACTATATTATTTTTTATCTATTTTAATTTCATATATGCTTCCATCATGAAACTTGTCAGTGAGCCCAATTGGACTGACATTATACCGCCAAGTTGTTTGGATATGTGCGGTAAAATTTTATCTCCGTACTGGTGTTGACATACCATTCCGCGTTATGGAAGTCGGACTTTTCACTCGAATATGAATTATGCGGCCGAGCTTACAGTATAAATACCATTGATTTAGTTAAATTCATCACTGCGTCATTCAGGTTCTCTCTGCATTGCATACTTCCGTAAAAGCTAAATTGGTTCTTTTGCCATTTTAGCTCTTCGATACCTCCGGTTGAGCACGCTGTCTCTCGACCTTCCTTTGCCGATTAGTATATATATATATATATATATATATATATCCATTGAAATTTGAAATGTTGAGGTGGCATGTGGTACTAGCAAGTGACATAATTGGTCAAAATTTAGAAGTGACACTTCCCTTTCACAGTTTGGCGAGGGTTATCGATTTGAAATCGGTCACATATGAAATAGACCGCCGATACGATTATTGTTCATCGTGAACGTCATCGCAGGATATCTATAATCCAATAAGTCGATTGATTGATTACCATGTTCGATACGACTTAGCATGGTTCTTTCGACACATAACTTAACTGCTTTATGATCGCTGAGCTCGCAATACACTGTTAAATTTAATAGTACAGTGGTGATGTATATTGAGCATACACAACCGAAAATATCCCAGACGTGATTCACATGATCTTCAGTATAACAAATATGGTCAAGACGATAGTTTAAGGCTTCAATGCGCTTATTGTATATTAGACACTATTGTCGACTTCATGTTTCGTGTAAGACCGGTTCGTGTATTTCAAACGAAAACATTGTTCGTGCTGCTTTTCCTACATCGCATGAAAAAACAACACTGTAACGTTTGTTATATTGTTACCACAGCATGTTGTAAATAACAACAGCTGGCCTCTTGGCAGGCTATACATTTTTGTACTAACTTCACGGACACGGGTCTAGTCTGTATAATTCATACGTACTTGAGTCCAGATCGCAATATATCCCAGCTGTGTCATCTGCTGTATATTATATATTGTTGTACATCATGTCTGTACTTCCCAAGAATCCTTCTAACCTCGAGAGACATAAAAGATACAGCAGCTTCACGTGTATGATAAAGATGGGGTTTTTTACTGAGATATGTTGTGTTCTGAGAGACAAGGCACATGATTCGTCATGGTTAAGAACCACGTATGTTCTGATATTCTTATCGGCCATTTGATCATAAACGGTACAATATACATATCCAGAAGTATTGTTGCATCACATTTTCGTATCGATATTGCTATATTCCCGGCCTGCTATTTTTATTATATCGTTCCTGCACTTTTAGTCTATTATTCAATCCTTCATATCTTTCGAACAAAGATAGACTATGTCACGGGATGAAACTTATGGTCTCGTAGGATTTATTGTCGAAAGATCTTAGTATTTAACTAAAAACAAACGGACCCGCAGATGTCGTACCAGTACCAAAGTCAGGTGTCTCGTTCATATGTATGTATCCAATTGATTGAGTACGGCCATATGGTTGCATCGTCGGAGTATAATCCTCTCATTGTAGAACTCGTTCATCTGCATGTGTCTGTCTTCATTGGCGCATTGTGCTGGAAGATTATATGGTACTACTACACGTGTAGTCATGACATCTCCTTTGAATTCGCTATCGTTGTCAATGCACACAATAGATAGCCAACCAAACACTGATAAATAATTGTATGTTCTTAGCCACAATTTGAGTTGATTTATCCTTCAGACGATATAATATATTATATCTGGATGGTTATCTTTTAGTGTGTTCAAACACAAGCAGCTTACCAAAATCAATAATAGCCCGACGTAACGGGATACAAGCATACCGTAATGCTTGAGTCGGTTGAATTTGCGATTATCGCATTCATGATAAATTTGCGATATAAACTGCTTATAGTCATTCTCGGTCCACCTCATATCTATGTGTTTAAGAGCATGGTTTTGCCTTACCTATTTCAGAATAGCATCATCCGTTGGTTATGTAATGCTGAAGACTCTTATTATACACTGGCCTGAGTTTGGTCTGTTCATAAGTTATATGATAAGATCGTATATATCAAGGAAGTACTCATCAACTGCTTAAGTAGCCTGGTCTCATCTTCATACTGGATAGATCGCATAGTACGGTAGAGTGTACACCGTTTATACAATCCTCAAATACAGTAAGTGGTGATGACATCTCCTTTGAATTCGCTATCGTTGTCAATGCACACAATAGATAGCCAACCATACACTGATAAATAATTGTATGTTCTTAGCCACAATTTGAGTTGATATACCTTCAGACGACATAATATATTATATCTGGATGGTTATCTTTTAGTGTGTTCAAACACAAGCAGCTTACCAAAATCAATAATAGCCCGACGCAACGGGATACAAGCATACCGTAATGCTTGAGTCGGTTGAATTTGCGATTATCGCATTCATGATAAATTTGCGATATAAACTGCTTATAGTCATTCTCGGTCCACCTCATATCTATGTGTTTAAGAGCATGGTTTTGCCTTACCTATTTCAGAATAGCATCATCCGTTGGTTATGTAATGCTGAAGACTCTTATAATACACTGGCCTGAGTTTGGTCTGTTCATAAGTTATATGATAAGATCGTATATATCAAGGAAGTACTCATCAACTGCTTAAGTAGCCTGGTCTCATCTTCATACTGGATAGATCGCATAGTACGGTAGAGTGTACACCGTTTATACAATCCTTAAATACAGTAAGTGGTGATAGAATACCGAGAAGCTCGTGCTGTATAATGAAGTTCTTGATATGTAGCGGGCTCATAGCTATGTTATCTAACTGAAATATCCTACTATCCCAATACAAATCTTCTATCATTTCCATACAAGACGCGCCTGTTACCATTACAAGCGAGACCCCGGCTTTGGTGAATTAACTACTGATGCTTGTCGAACCACTGTACTGAGCTGCTCAGCGGGGACTATCCATTGATAAATATTGCTCCTAATTTAGCTTTATTTCATCTTAGATGTTCAAATACGTAGGGTAGCTTGCAATAGAATGAAAGGCATCCGAAAAATAGTTGACGAAACATCACATGCCGTTTACATCTCTAGTAAGTACTCTACCTTATTGGATTAATCGTGATCCCTTTACCCGAAATATGATCAACGACTTGCACCTCGTCGATACCGAAGTGACACTCCAACTCATACTTTTCATACTTATCTCACAACTCTATTTTGTTCTTCGTCGGTCACCGTTCCATATACATCTGTATATTATCTATGTATCAAAACCTCTGTCGCATAATTTGTTGGAAGGACAGTTGTAGCATGTGCAACCTGTAAACTTCGATGGAAATTACTAGGTTTCAAACTATATTAAACTAAAATACAATTTAGTCAGTTAGGATTTAGCAGTGGTAGCTTGTGTAAGAATGATCGGGACTGCCTCTTGTTAAGAGCCTAAATATCCTCGATCACACAGGGCGTACCTCTAGCTGTTCTTTATTGAATAATTTTCACTAGAAGTACTAAATGTTCATGACCACTTGCCTAATTTGTAAATAGACATAATAACGTAAGTCACGTTAATACATTAGCTGATATAAATAAAGTTCCATCTGAAGAAAAGTTAAAAAAAGAAAAAAGACTTATTGGATTTTGGAGATTGGCGGGAGGACCAAAATCAATAAGTAGTCGTTCGGAGATTATAAAATTTAGTTTATAATATCCTACATCTACTAATGTCTCAAATAGGTCCAAGTAGATGAGTCATACCAAATACTCAGGCTATTGGAGCCATCAAAGTGAATTTAGAACACTTTGGAAATATTGGAAAAAGAGCTTGTACTAATTATTTAAAATACAAATAAAAACCAATGTATTATCTCAATTGATCTTGATATTTTAGACTGACCGGAGGCCGTATTTCTACATAGCCCCCCAGTAGCTTTTAGAACTACGAACGTACGTTAAGATACGATCTAGTTGGTAAAGCGAAAACCAAAGTAAAAAACGGTTTCGGTCATGACTTATCGAGTAAGTATGTGCCTATATGTACGAGTTCAAGACTCATGTTGTACTCTATGTCGTTTAGTATTTGGTCCAGTAACCATTTCCGATGTAGGCGCCTTACGTTTATTATTTGGTAAGGTAATAGCCAAAGGCTGTTCTTCATTAGTAAGTAAGTTTGAACAATTTTCTGCACTGTTGGTAAGCAGATCAGAAAGTTTAGTCACGTAGGAAGTAGGTGGCAAATAGGGAATTTCATATCCGTCAGGGTTTGTAGTCACCTGAGGAATCCCTTTTCGTTTATCTCGTGTGTTCTTATGTAAACGCTTGTTCCATTTCTTATTAAAGATACGAAGAAAGTCGCGAGATTCACGAAATGCATCGGAGGTTAGCCAAGCTACTGTCCCATCCATGAAACGGGTCTTGTAGTAAGTGTAACCGTCTTCGGATGTTATCAATTATATCTTTGACTTGTGACTCCATAACTGGTATATCAGAATCAAATGAGCGAGCGAATGAGAGTTCGGAGGTAGGGATACGGTGAGTGCCTAGATTGGTTGCGCTAGTACCATCAATGTTATTCACTTCGTAAGTATCACTCTTCTCATCATGGTAGGAAATAACAAAAGGTCCTATCGTCTTAGAAGAGAGTTCGGTAACGTTGGCGTTTCGATTTATAATGTTAACGTAATCGCCGACTTTGAACTGAACAATGTTCTTAGTGTTATTCCATCGGTCATACGCTTTAAGTAGGACGCGATTCTTGTGCTCGAGTAAACAGGGGTAAACAACGTTCTGCATATGCTCGATCTTTTGAAGCCACGGGGTAGCGTGTTTCTCGGGCGCAGTTTTATCAAACGTTGCTTGTAATTCACTATAGCGGCCAAAGAAATAGTGAAACGGGAGTGTTCCAGTTTGAGGATTCATGCAGTTATTCATTTGAGTCTGAACCCATTTCAAATGATAAGGCCACATATCCTCAACGTCGTCTAGTGCGGTACGCAAGAGTTTCTTAAGTTCTCTATGACGTGTCTCATTTGCACCCTGCGTTTGAGGTTTGTAAGGAACACCACGCCTATGGGTCATGCCTGATACGAGTATAAGTGCCTCCATTACGTCGGTACAAAACTCACTACCGTTATCAGAACATAGTACTCGGGGGGGAAACCGAAGTCATTAAAGACGTGATAGCATAATTCTGCCACTGTTTGTGGACGTTTGTTCGGTATTGCATAAAGCAAGTTATAGCCCGAAGCCACACATAAGAAATGACAGATATATACATCGCCAGTATGCTTGGATCGCGGGAGTTTAACCAAATCGACTATGACTCGGCGCATCGGTTGGTCTTCTGTCACACTTTTAGGGGTGCCCAACCGTATCGCTTGATCTGGTTCTTTTCACAATCAGTACAGCGTCGGTATACTTCACGTATGGTTTCTTTCAGCGCCGGGTGATCAAGCCCTGCACGAATAGCCATTTTATAAGTATGCTCATATGCTCGATGCGTTAAATTATGTATAATTTTAACTCTACTTTCGAGCTCCTCTAAGTCAGTCAGATTCTGCGTAACGCTGGCTGGATGAACCATAGTCCTGTTGGAAAGGGCAACCTCAGTATCAGGAGGGGTAGAGTCCTGAGATACATAATTGACAACATTGGATTGTTGAAGTATCTTCTTCAGTTGTTTCGCCACTCCTGGCTGTTCTTTAAGCAGCGCTTTAAGTAGTTGAGTGCGAGCTTCAGGTTCTCTTAGAGTTTTGAGTCTTTGATCCATGGCCTTAGCTAGTTCCATGTTTTTACGATCTAATGCCGTTTCAATCGGCATTACCTCGACTGCAATCTTGTTGGGTGCATGTGTTGTACGAGTCTTGAGCTTTTGTTCAAACTCTTTTTAGACTCCTCTAGTTTAGCTAAGAATTCGGTTGAGGGTTTCCACTTAGTGGTACCTGCAGGACCGATGCGACAAACAATGGTGTGTTTCCAAGGCGTCTTCTTAATAGAATAGGATCCCTGATACAAGAACGTGTCGGTTTCACGGTCGACATAAATAGGTTCGTCTTGAATCATATTAATTAAATCACGTATCCATGGGTCGGAGTTACGTAAGGGACAACACAGCGTAATGGTAGATTTAGTAATATTAACATAATTTAACAACTGTGCGATAAGTTGACAAGGTGGGTTAGCCCACGCATTATGCTTTGATAAGTCAAGCTGAAATGCATCACCTTTAGGATGAGTCAACGACCTATATTCAGAAACCTGTTTGTTATGTTCTGCGGCAAACATATCAACAGTAAATGGACCCCATCGTGATTGAGCGAGGTTAAACCATTTCTTATTTAGCATCCAATCGGTTGCTAATAACTCTTTGACTGTTTTCTGGTAGTCGGGCACAAGTCGAGAGAGCATGTCAGGAAGATGGTTATGTATTCCTGGAATGTGTGTTATATTAAAGGCGAACTTGGCAATAATGTCATGCCAGCGGCTCACCAACTGTGAATCAGGGTTCATATCTTTTAAGTATGTTAAAGACTTTTGATCACAGGCGACAGTAAAGTAACTTCCATAAAGGTAGTCTTTAAACTGTCTTAGCGCAGTAACTATAGCAAGGAGCTCTTGTTTAACGGTAGGGTAATTCCGTTGACTCTTATTATAACTCTTGCTAAAGAATTGTATGTAGCGCGGTTTACCATTTATCGTTTGGTAAAGCACTCCACCTACCGCTCGATCTGAAGCGTCGGTTGCTACTTGGAACGGGACACCATCCACAGGGTACTGCATGATGGGTGCGTCCATTACTTTACTTTTGACTAGTTTAAATGCATCATCACATTCTTTAGTCCAAAGCTTTCCCAAAGGTCCTTTGTGCAGCCGTAGGTGACTGAAAGGCTTTAAGTAATGAGAAAGATGCGGTACCGAATCCGAGAAGAAGTTAACAAACCCACACACAGAGTTCACATCTCTTCCAGTAATTGGTGTTAATAAATCCAACAGAAACTGTTTCTTGCCAGGATCAATTTCTACCCCTGCTGCAGATACTTTGTAGCCAAGTAAGTGTATAGTATCTTTAGCAAAAGAACACTTGTCTTCGTTAATCTTAAGTTTAGCATGATTAAGTCGCTTTAAGACTTCTTTAACGAGTTTAGCATGTTCACGTGCTGTCTTTGTAAAGATAACTATATCATCTAAATAGACTGATACGTTATACGACAGGTCCGCAAATAGTTCCATCATAACTTGTTGGAAGAAAGAAGGTAACATGTGTAAGCCTTCAGGTGCACCTTTAAACTGGTACTTCTTACCTTGCCAAGTAAAGGAAAAGTATTTCCTATGAGGCTCATATATCTGTAGTTGATGGAATGCAGCTTTTAAGTCTATCTTGGAAAGATAGTCGCACCTCCATTTTGCGTAGTATCTCGCTTATCTTAGGTAAGGGAAAACTATGTTGCGGAATTAGTTTGTTGATTGGCGACAGGTCTAGTACTACTCTTGTTTTACTAAACGTTCCATCAGATTTATATTGATCGACCGCTAAGAGAGCTAAGTTAACTGGGGTTGCATCATAATTGATTTCAATTAGACCCTGTTTTAACCAATCTTCGATTTGGGTTTTGACAACGTCTTTGTGTCTCCAACTCACGTAGTTATGTGAAGGACACTTTAACTTAGAGAAGTCGACGTTTGTCAAGTCAAGTCTAACGTACCCATTAGAGAACTTAAACATACACCAGTCAGTTATTGCAATCTTCCTGTTTTGTATAATTAAGTCCATAATTATATCGGTGAAGTGCGGAATCATATCCTTTGCTTCACCTTCCGGAGGTTTAGGTATCTTTAACATATTATCATCTGACTGATCTTTATTCGGGTCTAGCCCATTAGGCAGACCAGTGAGTGTTATACCTAAACTGAGAAGATCAGTCATACCTATAATTAAATCGTATTTCTGAGACATGTCAGTAACGATTAGGTGAGTCTTCACTTCTCTTCTATCTGACAGCATTATGTGTGCATAGTCAATGGCTTGTTCGCAAGTAGTAACTTTGCCATTTCCCAAGATTAAATCAGTTGTTTCGTTATGGACAGCCATATCTGTAGCGTAGGCTACTCGGCATGAGATAGCAGAGACTTCAGCCCCTGGATCAAATAGTGCCATAACTTTTTTCTCCATTTACGAAAACTGTTTGAAAGATACGTTCATCTCCTTTGGTATAGATTTTATTGAACATTTTCTCATAATCTTGCTCTAGTGCGCACATATGGTACTGTCAGTGCTTAACTTGGACGTCTGGTAAGTCCTTGCAATCCTCTTTGTGCCAACCGTTAGTACCCTTGCAAGTAGCACACTCTTTCATATAGTGTCCAAAATCTGGCTTGCCTGGTGCACACTTAACAGGGTCGTGTCTACCATTCCACTTGCCATTACGTTTTGTGAGGTTGTAACCACACTTCTTGCAAGGCGCTCTCACCTTCTTATCACCTTTCGGTTCGGTAGAAGTAGAGCCAGTACCCCCCTCCAGTAGTAGTGCGAGGTTTCTTAGTACTACGCGCAGTATTAGTCTCTACTGCGTTTCGCTTAGTGGGCTGGGTGTAGCTCGTGGTACTAAGTACTCTAGTAGAGGAATTGGTATGCTTGTGTACTATCTTCTCAAAGACAGACCAAGGCATAGATCGCAAATCACCATAGGCGATGATGTCATCATTGACTTTCTTAAAGAGGTTAGCTCCCAGAGTCTCCATCATCTGACAAATTAATAAGTATTCGCCAGTATAGGTACGACCACCCATCCGAGTATTCATATGTGTCATATGAGCTAGAGCACCTCGAATAGTGGTATCGTTCGCAAAGAACTTGCGAGACTCTAGAAGTTCACGGTCACGTGCATCTTCAAAAAAAAGGTGTTAAGTATATTATCACGCAACTGGTGCCAGGGTAGGGCTTTCCAGTTGGGCTCATGAGCCTTCAAGATAGTTCGCCATTCACCTGGCTCGCAGAAATGAATAAAGGCATTCATCATCTGCTTATCCCTAAGGCTGGCAGACTCCTTAAGTTGGTCGAAGGCCTTCAGTGTCTCCACTGTACTCTCATTAGTAGAGAAATCGACCTCAGCCTGCGCGTTACCTAGCTGCTTTATAAAGCTTGGTTCTAAGTGTTCACGAGGCTCATGCTCAGTGCTACGGGCTGCTAGTGCCAAGATGGTGTCTATTTCCTTTCTCTTGTTATCGATTAGATAGCGAATGTTATCCGCTTTCCTATCGTCAAGGTCAGAGTCATTCAATAGACGGTCCTCAAGGACTTGCATACCAGAGCGTAATAGCCTGAGACGAGTATGTCTGGTTCTCACTTCCTCATCCTCAGGATTAGAGCGGGAACTCTCTAACGAGGTACTGGTGTAGCGATTGCCAAAATCGTGATTACCAGGGTTAGTTGGCAAATGAGGGTCGATATTACGAGGATGGTAAGCCTCATCGAGTTCCATACGATCATATCCTCTGACAGGGTTAGGTTTGTCAAGAGGATGGTCGATGGTAGCATCAGAGCTATAGAGATTAAATTTTGAAATATTATCTATCTCGCCAGTGGTAACTGGCTTAGTGGTAAACATACTGGCTGGTAAACCAGTAGGTCTCGGGTTCGAAACCCGGCCCGAATTTTTTTTTCTTTCGGTATAGGAAGAATATCAGCCAAGTGGGACACGATAGAGGGGTCCACAACTGCTGCTGCCGCTAGCTCCTTCAAGAGCGCTTCAGTGCGGTTCAATTGGCGTCGAGATTGAGAGGATCCAGCCACTCGTTGTCGAGTTATGGCGTCCTCAGCTTCGGCCCCAAGATTTGAGCTGAATGGAATGGCTTCTCCATCGATGGCGAAACCGAAATTTTCGGACAGGTCCAATACTTCCTTTTCACTCCGGATTTGTGCTGGAGTGTCCTTTAGATGTGGAGTTATAATGCCCCCGACATTCGTATCCACGAATTTTCCAGCCTTTCGACGTTTATCCCCAATATTTGACGGCACGTGGTCAGGGGGCAAACTGGGGTCCTGAGCTTCACTCCTAGGTGATACACGGACGCTGGCGAGCCTTTCCGCGGTAGTAGATACCTCTTCTTCCAAGGCTTTAGGATCCGACGAGTCATCCTCAGAATAATCCTCTGTACCAACCTCAGAATTTGCTTCCCCAACAGTATCCTCGGCAGGCTCAACTCCAGACAGGCTAGGTGTTTCCACAGGGACCTCAGGAACCTCGGCAGGCTTAGCAGGCTTAGAGCTAGCGGCTCCCTTGCCTTTAGAAGTACCCTTAGCCATAGTAATTGCTGGATAGTAAATTGATGTCAGACAGTCTAGAAGCAGTACACTACTGTAACTACTAGGTAACTGAAAAATATGTAAACTTCGATGGAAATTACTAGGTTTCAAACTATATTAAACTAAAATACAATTTAGTCAGTTAGGATTTAGCAGTGGTAGCTTGTGTAAGAATGATCGGGACTGCCTCTTGTTAAGAGCCTAAATATCCTCGATCACACAGGGCGTACCTCTAGCTGTTCTTTATTGAATAATTTTCACTAGAAGTACTAAATGTTCATGACCACTTGCCTAATTTGTAAATAGACATAATAACGTAAGTCACGTTAATACATTAGCTGATATAAATAAAGTTCCATCTGAAGAAAAGTTAAAAAAAAAAAAGACTTATTGGATTTTGGAGATTGGCGGGAGGACCAAAATCAATAAGTAGTAGTTCGGAGATTATAAAATTTAGTTTATAATATCCTACATCTACTAATGTCTCAAATAGGTCCAAGTAGATGAGTCATACCAAATACTCAGGCTATTGGAGCCATCAAAGTGAATTTAGAACACTTTGGAAATATTGGAAAAAGAGCTTGTACTAATTATTTAAAATACAAATAAAAACCAATGTATTATCTCAATTGATCTTGATATTTTAGACTGACCGGAGGCCGTATTTCTACAAACCCAACTAAATTCGTCTGAACGAGTACTGCTGCTTATACCAATACACATAAAGTATTTCATGTATGGCTTATAGACCATTAGTTGATGATGTTTTCGCGTGGAATCGATGAAGAAGAAAATAATACCATCTTTTGTTCAACTTAGCAACCTATTGAATCTTGGTAAATGGAACTTGAATGTTGGTATCAACGCGTTTATATGACTCGTATCCGATTTTGATCGTAACCTATTAAGCATCCCATCAAAATTGAATTATTCAATAGCGAATAAAGCTCGAGTGCAGTTGTAATCGACTGCCATCACTCCTATCCAATTGTATCATGTTCACTTGCTCGTGTCGCCGTGTAACATATTTGGGTGTAGGATACCTGAGCGTTAAAAGTCCACACTACTCATATCCAAGCTCACATATCAGCCGTAGAATTTGAACTTAGCCCAATCTGTGATCTTCACCTTATTGTTTTTGAATTCAAGGCTTTTCAGCTTCCCTGTGGAGCGTGATATCATATCCTGTACAGTTTTAGAAGGGCTATACACAGGCTTAAGCAACCTGTCGGTTGGGTGACTTTTTTATATTTTTTGTTTTGGAAAACTTATCATAGTTGTGCCGAATAGCAATAGAACCCGATCCCCAGCATATAGCTGCATTGTGACCACTGAATATTGATCCGCCAAGGTGTATCGTAAATCAATTGCCAGTTCTTGACACATTATGTCTCTCTTGTCCACAAACTCTGCCGTGTTAGGTTCTGATTTATAGGTCAGATTTATTACCAAGCATAACCTTGATAATATACATGAGGTTTACGAGTCCGGACCCGACACCGCTCTTATTGCATGCCGTTAACTACCTATCAACTGTAGTTTGCACATCTGCTGGCGCATCCTTCTGTCACAATGACAAGACCCGGCATATTCGCTACTTGACTTCAGTTTTTGAAAATCCAATACACTATTCCATATAGCCGGTGCTTCTACTGCGGGGCGTGCTGATCGTTCCATTTCACATTATATTCGTGTTATGTCACTTTTTTTAATTGCAATATGTCGCTTTGCAAGTTTGACTGCACGATTCCTGGGTTGGTCTGGTACTGGTGACTACACAATATTTGTAAGATATTTTGCTTAAAGTTTTATATGAATAGTGGTTGCATCCGTACGCTGTTGTTGTTTTTTCTTTTCTGATGCCACTTCTGTCACCCCATTTGTTACCTTTACCATAACCCGTCACAGAGTTGGAATATCGACCATTGCTCGATCCTTCAATCGTTATGGCGTATTGTTTCTTGGTTGTACAGAGAGCTTTCGTCACTAAATCAGAATGCTTCAAGAAGGCTTGTTCTGTTCAATGACAACAATTATCCCGAGCAAGATCCAATGATATGCTGATTGTAACATCTATGGACCAGATTATTAAAAAGCTAATAAATTCCAAAATCCCAGAATCATCAAATATTGAGGTTTGAAATTAGGATTCAAATATTCCTGGTATTAGGGTCATCGAAAATAATAGCGGTAGAACCGGTAAACCATACCAGGACTCCACGTGTGAGAGAAACACTAAAGTAGAGAACCTGAGACTAGTGAATTAGAAAACACAAATAAATATTCAGTTCGGTTCTCTCGGACAAGGGACTTTTCCTAGCTGAAATAACCGTACTTGAGAAGAGGTCTATTGTACCCTTTGAATCTTTCAGCTACTCTCCATACTCTATATGGTATCATCAGATAGCACTCAAACTGAGTTATCCTGACGTTATCTGGATACGACTGATGCATGTTGACGCGTAGTAACTATTGACATTTCTATCTCGAGTATGATCAAAAGATTGCTTGTACCCAGAGAATACACACCTATATACTCTCCGCGTATATGCTCATTGCTTGAGCGCGTCAATTGCCTGTACAGCTCCAACATGTAGTGAACGGGTAATTCCTCTTCCGTTTCAATGTCTCAGCTTCGCCACCGCAGACTTCGTCTTCTGCAATCTCGTATAGCTATAAGATGGGTGAAAGCTCTGTTGTACCGTCGTATATCAGAGATTTGTGCAGGTATTTGCTGCTTATACAAACTCATTCAGTATTCTAGATATATTTTTTAAGCTTTTCCTATCGATAGGTTCTTGCCATTCCGTTCGACCCGATCTACAAGTCGTGTGCAGCATAAGAAATTCCTCTCGGCCCGTTGCATCTTTTCTGCGAAGTCTTTCATTATGGCCAGAGCCAGAGGAAGCTCATAGTCGAGGAGTATAGTTTAATGCTGGCCATGTAGCCATTCTTCGTCACCCCCTCATGTTTCACTTGACTATATATCATTTCCTTGTAACGACTTTCGTTTTCAGGAAGAACAACATGGGAGTCTACCAGCGTACGATCATTCTAGTCTCAACACACTATGTTCTGAGCTATCTGACAATGCACTCTGTTCACGTTTAGACGACGCTGCGTAGGCCGTCATGAAACTATGTAGTGTGATGGGATCGGACAGGACGTCTATTGTATGCCCCTTGTTGGCAGACCACAACAGATTTCTGAACGTGTCAGTGTTCGCATGTTTTAGACCTGTTTGGTAGCAAGACCCAAAACTTCTAAACAGGCACCAAGCATATCCACGACTGCATTCATGATAAACCTCGGTGACGCTTTGCCATTCAGACTCGATTTCCGAACAACTGGAAAAATGCCTGGACAGTTTGTGTGTATTGCCGAAGCGAGAGCGGCCTTCTCTTGATTTTTGCTATACGTCTGATCATCTTTCGTAGGCATCTCCTGAGCAAGATTACATTGAGACTATACTTTTGCGCGTTTTCTTTAGGAGGACATATAGGAATCCTTGAGATATCCTAAATCTCCATCGTCAGAAAAGAAATATCCTCGAATACGGTCTAGACGGCTGGTTTGTTCATTGTGTATCCTAGTCATCTGCATATTTTTCACTCGCGTTGCTGTTCTCTTTATCGCTCATCGTCATCGATGCCTTTCTACTTGTTTATCCAAATTTATGATAAGGTTGCGCGTTCTTTACAATGATCGGACCACATGGTTCATCGTCTGGGTACAACTCGTCATCGGCAGTCCATGATTTGGTGTTCTCTTCTGTAACTTTGAAGTTTTGAGTGTTAATTGCGCCACTATTCTTCTGTCGCTCTTCAAACCGGGGTAGTCAATATCGTTTGGAGATATTTGATGCTAAAGCCACTGGTCATCGCAAAAAGAAGAAGAGCTCATGGCAAGCACAAGTTTCTTCTTCGTACATTGTGTGGCACGTCTCCTATTATCCTTGTTATTCTTATCATGCCGCATCATCCAGACCTTGTCATATATCCACTCCCGAGTCCGATGCGTCATTCTTGTGATCACTTGCTTTCACATTCGTTCCCACTTCAAAATTTCGGGTTGTTTTCAGCACCTTTTCCACGTCATCATTCGCTTAATTAGTGCATCGCTTAATCGGCAGTTTTGGCGTAGATTCTACAGATCTGATAAACTTAGATGTCGTTGTATACTTTTTATGGTACTGCTAAAATAAGTAAAGCCAGTATAACCGGGCTATCTGTCAAGAACTGTGGTAAATTTACACAAACGAGTTGAAATATAAAATATAAAACAATCTAAATCAACAATAGCTTTCACCCTGGGCGGTGAGCTAAGATGCAAAGGAAAAAAAGTACCGAGACAATTGTCTATATAGTTCCACACCTACTACTCACCTTTTATTTCGACACAGAATTATTACAGGTGTCCACATATAAGACTGTAACGATATCGATTGCTTGCTTGCACGCTTCGAATCTATCATCCAACCATAGAAGTTCACGGCTACATGAAATGTATCTAAATACCACTCTCAAAAGAAAATAAAATCGAAAAATCAAAACAACAATATCCACATTACATCATGAAAAATCAGAGCATGCTTCAAACTACGACGGGTACGCCACAGTCAAAAGAGTCGTCTCTCTACCTCAAAAACCACCACAGTCCGGGTAGAAGTATATTATTTGAATATCCACACCAGGGACTCAACACAATATAAGCAATACGCGAAAAATCCTTTAGCCATTTTGTATACCATGTATCAAAACATATAGAGTGGACGATGGATAACTTTAATCATGAACAGTAGCGTACTCCACAAAGTTTGAGGGTTATATGTGGCATGGGTAGTGGAACACTCTAAACGATGCGGTCTAGATCAATCGTACAGCAATGTTGGTGATTTATTAACCTATATTACTACTTATCACGAAGACTGATCATATATCGAAAATCATCCTTTGTAGAATGCTTGGGATACCATTGTGACTCCATATTTACTTGCTGAACGCGTATGAATGACACTTAAGCGCGAGATAATACTAAAATAGATATAGCCATCGTTCTCCTTTAACCAGGCTCGTGGTGACTTCGCACCAAATGAGATAACAGACTGTCCAGGAAATAAATTTCAGAATATTAATCAACCTGTACTGAAGTAACCGACAGTTTTAGGGTTTTAGGGTTTAGTTTTAAACCCCTTGGAGAATATTAATTTTTAGCAGCTACTCATGATATCTATGAAATAAAAACAATAGTAAAAAATCGTCTCTGTTAACTCAGTTGGTTAGAGTGCGGACCTAATAAGTCCGAAGTCACCAGTTCTAGCCTGGTACGGAGAATAGTATCGTTTTTAAAATGCAATAATTGTCATATATATATATATATATATTTAGCATTTCCTTTACCATATAACTAGTCACTGTCAGAAAAAAACGTAACTTCGAAGTTTGATAAAAATATATTTATAATATACAAAAACGTAACCGCTGACTCTATACTTATTAAGTCCGAACTCTAACCAACTCCATTATGAGATCTTCCCATATTGATTTCTTTGAATTATAAAAATTCTATTGATATTTAAATTTAGGCTCCAATTATGCCATCTGTTTTCAAAACAAAATGGTTCAACTTCTCCGTACCAGGCTCGAACTGGTGACTTCGGACTTATTAGGTCCGCACTCTAACCAACTGAGTTAACAGAGATATGATAGTTATTAAAATTTTTGAATCACATACAAACAAATAAACGTTCCGAAACCAAAAAAAAAAATATTTATCGTACTACATTCGAAATACGATTCAAAACCTAAAAATATATTCTCCGTACCAGGCTCGAACTGGTGACTTCGGACTTATTAGGTCCGCACTCTAACCAACTGAGTTAACAGAGATATTAAGTATTGGATCTTACGTTATAATAGATAATAGAAGATATTTGGAACTCTTATTTTTGTCTTCAGCATTCACTTCACAATGACTGTGAATCAAAACATATCTAAATTTAGGAGACGCATAAATATACAAACTATACACGAGATAAAATCAAAGAAATCGATATAAATAGTCAAGAACATTGAATCGATTCTTTTGCGCCGCTTTGGTAGATGATCGATAGGAAAGCATGTCAAGCGTTGGCAGACGTCTATGGTAGTTACACTAGGAAACAGTTGTCGTTTTACAAGATCGAAAAACCAAACGCCCTTGTTTTGGCTTCAAAAACGATCAATATACATTGCGTCGATCATTCATCACCACGACGTGGGAACATATTAAAGTTTCGCTATCGGGCAAAAACTCCTTGCATCTACAATGACAGTCGTGATCTCAAACCACTATTCTTCACATGCAACATAAACTAGTTTCTGACATTGGAATGATTGATAGTATGCAATTGTTGCAACCTACGTCTCATGTGCACCACTTCGGCAACACGTTCGACATTATAATGGATCATACTAGTACAGCACATGTGAAGTTATAATCATGGCTATAGTTATAATATAATAAACTGCGTGGCTACGATTCCCGATAGATATTAAGTTAAATAAATACTAGTTAAAAGTTCTATAACAGTAGGATCTTGGTAGGTCGTTTGTGTCATTGCTCATTTCCGGATCTCTACTTACTCTCAAAAATTGAAATTTAGTTGGTTAAATACTAATTAATAATATTTCATAACATTGAGCTGTTTTTAAGGCGAGATAACTTCCGCGAAATGTTTCACAATAAAAATTAAAATGATATATATATACGTTAGGTACAATACCGATATGTCCTCGATGGTCTAGTTGGTTAGGACGTGGTTCTCATAGTTCAATTTCGCTTCGGCGAATCGCAAATGCGTCATTCCGAGGTCGCAAGTTCAAGTCTTGCTCGGGGAATTTTTTTTATTTTGTCTCTAATTTATTTGAGTCGATCAGTCAGACAGCAAAATATGTAGTCGCCTTATCTGTACCCAAAAACGAATTCACCTAGGACACCATGAGCATCCAACCCTTGTATGTGGGAAACGCGACTGAATATGTGAGCTTTCTGAAACTTTTCATCGACTCGACCCAAAAGTGTGCTTTATGACCTTAACCTAAGCTGCCATTGACTGATGTGTTCGCAGACAAATCTATACTCGAAATCACATAAAATATTCCACGGCCGACTCGCGAAGTTACATGACATTGTATCGATTGCAGATCAAAATTTGCAATCAAGATTTAGTCACTTACCCACAATAAGTATGCTGCCGCGGCAGAGTATTTATTCCGAGATACAATTTACACACACTATATCCACTATATCATTGAACTACCTGTACATGATTGTACGTTGCCAGTTTATAGTCAGCCTTTGTAACAATCCCAAATATAGATATAATTCACAATATTTCAAATTCAAATGAATTTATATGGCCTGCAATAGGTAGTACTAAACGTTCGGCGGCTTCCGATTTATTTTTCACAAGAGTGAAATTCGTTGCCAGAAATCACGGAAGTTCTTCAATAAACCAAAACTAATTCCGATTTATATATATTAATATTCGCAAGGATATGTATATCAGCTACTACTGAAAATATACAATTTTAGCAAAATCTAAAAAAAATATTCCCCGAGCAAGACTTGAACTTGCGACCTCGGAATGACGCATTTGCGATTCGCCGAAACGAAATTGAACTATGAGAACCACGTCCTAACCAACTAGACCATCGAGGACATGCCTAATTGAATTAAAGAATATATTCAGATATATTTAAACGTTTGATTTCAATGCACTATTTCTTTTGTCTTCGTATTCAAATTAATGGGCTATATCATAGGGATCCATTTGCGCCAATGCTCATATTTTGTAACAACAAATAGAAGCATATGGTCCTATATGCACCGACTATAGTCAGTCACCCGATATGTTACCAATGCATTAGCGAATTGCACGGAACTTCGACATTACGTTCTTCATCATCAGCCTTATTGACAGGCTGATGCCAGACTAGTAAGGTCCTTCCTACTAGTTAGAAGAGGTTGTTGCGAAACTGCATGCTCCAAAATTACAAAGGGTTTGACACGAACAAAGGCTTCGCGTCACGGTGTAGCAATTCAAGTATTTATTGAAAATTGATCGTGAACCATACTAAGTACTGCTGCTTGTACATCGGCTTGTGATAGCCATTCTACGCCTATGAACTAGTCCTTTTTCTTTTGCTTCTTGGTGTCACCTCCAAATGGATTGAATGTTGAAAAAGGATCATTGCTCGGACGAGAGGGTGGTCGCCGTTGCCCTCCTGAGAGGACAGATAGAAAAAAGTGAACAAGCTCGTTAACACTTGACGAACCATGGTGTGCTACACGACCATCACTCAAGTATGATGCCAAGTACGATGTCACTTACAGCGCTTCGTGTATATGAAAGGGCACGTACGGGCACACTATATAAGGACTATAGGTTAATCTTATATCCGCCGAGGACTGTTGCGACTATTGCCCGTGAACAAGCCTTAAAAAAAAACATATAGTGAGGCATCTCGGGGGTTCTATGTGAACGCAGAGATTGAAACACACAAACTGTGGTCTCGAGTCAATATGCACCGCACTACGTATAGTATCATGTCGGTCGCGTGGAGACTGCGTATGTTATGATCATCACCCGCCCGCTGTTTAACTGTGTACATTAGCTACAGACATCTCACAGGAGCTATAGAAGTCTTGCAGATTGTCTGCACACGCGTAAAGTAGTGTAACACAACATAAATTTCACAGCCAATAAAGTATAGTGACACGCTTGGGATAAAGCCCAACGTTATGCATATAAATACATTAAATGATTTTGCTCTACCGCCTGGAGAGAAGGCAAATTGCGTAGCAAATTCTTTTAACTTGTAGTAGGACGTACTCTACTTTTCCTGTCACGTGAGACGTGACACACACCACGTCACATGCGCTACAACTGTGTCCTGTTGCGTCGGAACTGATACTGCATTTATACAGGTAAGAAGAAGAGAGAGGGGAAGGGGAAAGAGGTTTCCACATACACGTGGTGCTCAACAACACACCAAGTGACTAGTACGCACAGTGTCGTGGTTGTTGGCTATGCAATGGCGTCGTCGTTATTGCAAATGCACTAATTCGGACAGATGTTTGTTTTTATGCGCATCGGTTACTACACACCACTACACATATCCTTCATAGAGTCTAACAAGCTAACACATAAAACAGTCCACTGTCATGTTGCAGTGGTTGTCCCCGCACCACGTGGTCCTGTCGCTGTCTTGTAGCAAGTGTCAA
>LUCW03001515.1:27500-37500 GCA_001586965.3 Sphaeroforma sirkka | reverse complement strand
TGAGATCGTACAGTCCCTCTTCAGGCGCTCCGTGGCCTTCTGCCACAAACAGAGTACCCAGACGATTCACGCGCCAAAACGACCCGCGCTTTCCACCCGTCCCGCTATCGTCCCACAGCAATACCGGGGAGCCACGCAACGGCATAGCCCAGGCTAAAACAAATAATTTGCGACGGGTGGTGATTAACGACAAGGTAGAGCTGATTTAATGTAACAGACACCATGTAATTCAGTGCTATCTTTGCTAAGCAATTCCGGGGCGCGCGCATCGCAATGAAAGGGACCTGGCTGTGATGATTGATCAACGACGAGCTAGAAATTAACGACATATTACGGACCATTTGATTAAAGAGCATTGTCGTCCCGATATCAACCTATACAATACCGGGAATCCTCGCCAGGTCATTGTGCTAGCCATGCAATCAAGTTTACGACGGGTTGGTGGTTTACGACATACAGCGAACATAGTCTCAGTGTTCGGATGTGCAGTGATGTATACATTTTTAGAGTAGCTACTAAAATAACATACCTTTAGGGATGCATCGGATACAGTCGAGCTCGGGCATGTTGGCCTCAGTAGTCGTCACCATACCAACAGCAATGAAATGGGGTGTCGGAGGAATGGCTCGCCAGCAGTACAGACCTGCGTGCAAGGAACATAGGAGCATGTCACTTTTAGGAACCATGATACACACACACACACACACACACATGCCCACACCACACCCACACTCACACCCACCCACACCCACCCACACCCACAGACACCCACAGACACCCACACACACAGACATATATATGTATATACATATACATAATTATATATATATATATATACACTTCCATGTACGAACAAACTTATGAACATAATAATACCCACTGCAAGAAAAAAAGTGTTGATGGGATAGCTCGCCAGCAATATCGACCAGCGTACGGGGCCGCACGCACATAGTCACTCGCAGGAGTATGTGACACTGACACTTGCAACAGAATACGACTCAGTCCACACACTTCAATGGGACACGAACACACGATCAAATGAATCACCATCACATGTCAGACAATCAATAAGTATTGCTGTTTTACGACTTTAACTGTAACTTTGGAGTGCTTTTTCAACTCAGACTCTGTGCGATTGCTATCATAACAGTCCTGCGTGTGAGGATTAAACGGATGGGGACATGTTCGGTACTACACAGCAATGCTATAGATGAATGAGACTCGTACGAGTCAGTGCAACGACTTTCGACTGAATGCACACACCAGTAGGCGAGGCGGAGGGATCGGCTTTGTCATCTTCAGTTTGTGACCAGACGAGCTGTAGAACGGGATAGTGATATGGCATGATATATGAGACAGAATAATACGAACCAGATATATTGTATAGAATAATATTAGATAGAATAATAGATATAGGATACATTAATAGAATAATAAGAACAAGATAGACTATATAGGATAATAAGTATAAGATATGTTATATAGAATTTGAATCGGATACCTTATATAGAATAATTGGTATATGATATATTATATAGAATGGTAGGTATAAGATATATTGTATAGAATAATAGGAACAGGATATATTAGGTATAGGATACATTCAATAGACCTATAGCTATAGATGCGAACTATAGGTGAATGCAGTACATGATGAAATGTACTGAACATCTAGCACAGTTGTGCCGTAAAGTGCTGCGATACGAACGAATGGCATATGTGTCTGGTGCATAGTAAGGTATCAGTAGTTATTGTAAACTGTAAACCCTAACCCAAACCATAAAACCCTGAAATCGGTGGTTGTACACCCCTAAGCCCTAACCCTAAGCGTAAACCCCTAAAATCAGTGGTTGTAGACGCTTATTCGTGGCGAATAAGAGCCTAAATGAGAGCAGGTTGTTCTGACTTCTACGTAATAGTGATACATGTTCCGACTCTTGCACATTCCATTACGAGACAACCCTTATCTTCACTACAGGCGCATCAATGTGACATACCACGAACACTAGCACACACCTTGAAATGCAGGAGGTCATGCATGTACATTAATAAAATAGACAAACACACACACCTTCAAGTGCACATGTACTGTACATTAATATAATACACAAACACACACAAACACACACACCTTGAAGTTGACTGGATGTGGGACCAGCCAGTTGAGCACACCGTCCGTGAGAATCTGCGACTTAAACAGCGACGAGACGGTGTCATCAGTCAATTCCACGGCCATACCATCGATCGGCTCACCCAGCTCCTTACCTACATACTCACCCACGGAGAAGGCGATTTTGTTCTTGCCCTTGACCCAGGCTTCCTTGAATACGGGCTGCCACACACTGCCTTTCTTGCGGGTGTTTTGTCCCTTGCTCTTCCATTGCAGACGGTAGTGGGAGACTGGCTTGAGGCTCACCTGTGTCAGGGTTGCGGGTGAGTGGTGTGGTTGAAGGGTGATGGTGAAGTACAATACACATACACACAAACGCATATATATATATATATATATATTTATATATGTACATACACATACTTATACACATACATAAACATATACGTCTATAACTGTATACACACCTTGATCTTGTTGAGCGTAGTCTTGGGGAGGTCTTGGATGTCGTCTGTGTTGTGTGGTACTGTGCTATCGCCCTGTCGTAGTGCTTTGGGTTTGATGATCTCAGCTTTCCATGAGGTGTTATTCTTGTAGCCTGCATCCTCGGTCACCATTAGGTCGCCCTTGGCCTCCATCTCTTGCACCTAAGATGAGGATATGACCACGTGTGTAAGGATAAGGATATCATATGTTGAGGATATAACCACGTGTGTAAGGATAAAGATATAATATGATGAGTATATAACCACGTGTGTAAGGATAAGAATATAATATGATGTGGATATAACCACGTGTGTATATAGAAGGATATAATATGATGATAATATAACCACGTGTAGAAGAATAAGGATGCGTGATAGTAGGAATCCCTCTTTAGACAAATTAATTCATGGATTGACTGCTCGTAGATGAGCTTGATACTGATTAATGAATGTGTTGTTCTTGTCGCCTGCATAATCGGTTGCCATGAGGTTTCCATTGGTAACCCTCTCTGGTACATATCAACAAGATATAATGAGTGTACAGATATGGCGTGTCAACTACAAGTCTATTTATAGATGTGTCTATATATAGGCTGTGTGTTCGTAGACAGATTTACTCTTAACTAAAACGAACATATGATTTCTTGTACAGGCGCTGTGACATTTATACAAAGACACAAGTAAACACACATAATGCAAAACAGGTCAATCTGCGTTAAACCCAATAGCTTCCATATATATAGATACACACATATATATACTTACATACATACATACATACATACATACACACACACACACACACACACACACACACACACATATATATATATATATATATATATATATATATATATATATATATATACATACATACATACATACCTACACACACACATACATACATACATACACACATACATACATATATGCAAACATACATACATACATACATACATACATACATACATACATACATACATACAAACGCATACACTGGTATATTTATTGTGTACATAATAATATCATACCTACCTTGAGTATCATAAACTCAGACTCAAGCATGGTGGCCAGTGCATTCTGCAGTTGCGGGTCTTCGGTGACGTCGTCGCTTCGCAGTGCAAGTTCAAAGTCTTCGAACGACACGTGGTCGATACCTGGGTCAAACGAAGCACATGGTACAGTATTGAGTAAGTCAAAACCCTAAACCCTAGTAAGACCCAGGAATAAACCAAGTTATGCTTTGGATTAAATACGTTTAGTAAAGCAGAGGAGAAAGTAGTTTACGATCTGGATGAAACAACTTTTGCAACTTATGTTTTGAAGAAACCAAGTTTAATGAAGAGAAAGCAAACCAATTCGTACATAAGTGTAAATTACATACCTATCTATATGTATGGGATATAAATATCGGCAGAGTTGCCAGAACGAACGTTCTCATTCATGTGCATGCTAATCCAAGATAGATTCACACATAGTGTAGGTTATGGTATCGTCAACCATCCGTAATTTCCATATGAATGTATGAACTCCAGAATATATATATATATAAATATTATAAATATATGCTATGTGAGTCACATACTCAAGCATAGACCATGTGAATATGCATGCGCTTAAGACATGTCAGAAGAATACAAGCATACCCTTCTTGTCCATGTGCGTTACGATTGCTCGCACATCTGCATCCGTCACCTTCATACCCAGCCACTCCAGACCTCCGTACAGTTCACTACTACTCAGCAGACCATCGCGGTTGTAGTCAAAGGCTCTGTGGGAGAATGGGTAAGCAGTGGCCGAAGAAACACTAGGTAAGGGTGCGATTGAATAACGTTCACTTTGAAGTAATACTTGGTAAGGGTGCGATTGAATAACGTTTACTTTGAAGAAATACTTGGTAAGGGTGCGATTAAATAACGTTTACTTTGAAGTGATTCTTGGTAAGGGTGCGATTGGATAATGTTTTCTTTGAAGATTGTATATTACCCCCCCCCCACCACCATCTCTTTTGTGCGCATGCTATTTGTATATACACACGTGTGCGCTCGAGTAGGCCTGTTCGTCTGCGGCAAAGTTCGGTACTTTTTGACAACACGTCGCAGTTGTAGTTGAATGCACTGAGTTGTTATATGTGAATATGAATTGTTATGACATGTAGGTAACTTATGACATGTAGGTAACTTATGACATGTAGGTAACTGTTTCCATGAGCGTACCATGTGCATAGGCTCATATGCACTACATATATATAAACATGCATGTATGTGTGAGTAAGCGTATCATTTCGCGACACAGTTCACTACTACGTAGCCCACGTATCTCGGTTGAAGTCAAACTGAAGCCCTGAGCTTCTATGGCAGAAGGCAGACTTATGGCCCAATGTCAGCATGTGGGTGTAACCCTATGGCCCAACGTTAGCAAGTGTGTGTATGTGCGTGTGTGTCAAGGTCTCCATATGTTTGGAGTACCATGTGCATCATAACATATGTATTTCGTATAGACAGACATGCATGCGTGACAACATATATATATATATATATATATGTACATACATATATATATATATATGCATATATACTTATATACATATATGTGTACATACACACATATATACATACATATAAACACACCTGAACGCGTCCAACACACGCATGCCTCGCACCATCATGCGGGTTCGGATGGCCGCCACAATCGCACGGAACTCTACGAGATTGTAGTTATTCGCCACTTCAAACACAGTCTTGAGTGGTGTCTTGCGCACGTCTGTGGGTTTTCTTCGTCTGCAGGCGCGTGTGCCCAGGTAGAAGTTCTCACGCATAGCCATAGGGTTGGCCTGGTGGGTAGGTATATAGGATGTATGTGTGATATACATGACTGTATGTGTGATATACATGCATGCATGTGTGCTATGTATGAATGTATGTGTGTTGTATATAAGTTTATTTGTGCTATATATGGGTGTATGTGTGCCATATATGCATGTAGGTGTGTTATGTATGTAGTTTGGAAGTTTTCACGATTGGCCACGGAATTAACTGGTCACGTATATGGTTGGAATTTATGTAATGGATGCATATATGGTAAATATGTATATAGTTATCATTAATATATCATATGGAGATACGATGAATGCAATACAACAACACAGGAGTACCGCACCATCAGCGGTACAGGCCATAACAAGATCAACAGACTATGCACACACACACACACATAAACAGAGAAGCACACATATCCATACATTCAGACATATCCATACAAAAACACACATAAACAGAGAAACACACACACAAACAGAGTAACACATATGACAAGACCAACCGCATCCCAATCACCACATTGGGGTCATCCTACGCATAGAGAAGCATATCCTAACTTACATGACACATACAACAGAGACAGCAGTCCCCTACCTACATGACACACAACAGAGACAACAGTACCCTTATCTACATGAAACACACAAAAAAACAGAAAAAACACACACAAACAGAGTAACACATATGACAAGACCAACCGCATCCCAATCACCACATTGGGGTCATCCTGCGCATAGAGAAGCATATCCTAACTTACATGACACATACAACAGAGACAGCAGTCCCCTACCTACATGACACACACAACAGAGACAACAGTACCCCATATCTACATGACACACACAACAGAGACAACAGTACCGTTACCTACATGACACACACAAACAGAGACAGCAGTACCGTTACCTACATGACACAAAACATCAGAGACAACAGTACCCTTACCTACATGACACACACAATGGGACAACAGTACCCTTACCTACATGACACATACAATAGACAACAGTACCCTTACCTACATGACACACACAACAGAGACAACAGTACCGTTACCTACATGACACACACAACAGAGACAGCAGTACCGTTACCTACATGACACAAACATCAGAGACAACAGTACCCTTACCTACATGACACACACAATAGAGACAACAGTACCCTTATCTACATGACACACACAAAAACAGAAAAACACACACACAAACAGAGTAACACATATGACAAGACCAACCGCATCCCAATCACCACATTGGGGTCATCCTGCGCATAGAGAGAAGCATATCCTAACTTACATGACACATACAACAGAGACAGCAGTCCCCTACCTACATGACACACACAACAGAGACAACAGTACCCTTATCTACATGACACACAACAGAGATAACAGTACCGTTACCTACATGACACACACAACAGAGACAGCAGTACCGTTACCTACATGACACAAACATCAGAGACAACAGTACCCTTACCTACATGACACACAATAGAGACAACAGTACCCTTATCTACATGACACACACAAAAACAGAAAAACACACACACAAACAGAGTAACACATATGACAAGACCAACCGCATCCCAATCACCACATTGGGGTCATCCTGCGCATAGAGAAGCATATCCTAACTTACATGACACACATACAACAGAGACAGCAGTCCCCTACCTACATGACACACACAACAGAGACAACAGTACCCTTATCTACATGACACACACAACAGAGATAACAGTACCGTTACCTACATGACACACACAACAGAGACAGCAGTACCGTTACCTACATGACACAAACATCAGAGACAACAGTACCCTTACCTACATGACACACACAATAGAGACAACAGTACCCTTACCTACATGACACATGCAATAGACAACAGTACCCTTACCTACATGACACACACAATAGACAACAGTACCCTTACCTACATGACACACACAATAGAGACAATAGCACCCTTACCTACATGACACACACAATAGAGACAATAGTACACTTACCTGTATAGCACACAGCAGGAGACCCACTTCATCGTCGGTGTAGTCTGTGATGTTGTCAAAGAACTTTGCACACTGTGCTGCGGCCACGTGCTGTATATGTGGCGCAGGTACAAAGCCCAAGGAACTATCTAACAGCATAGACCCTATACGCAAACCAACAGCCGTCTTAGTGCCTGTGTATGGAGAAGGAAGTAGATGGGTATGATGTACTAAGTGAAGGTAAGTGAAGGGTGTAAGGGTGGGGGAGGATGGTATAGACAGAGAAGGTTGTGTAGAGGTATGTGGGTACATGTACATCCATGCATCCATGCATACACACACACACACACACACACATATATATATATATATATATATATATATAATATACACACACATGTTCATATACATATACATATACATAAAAATATACCTATACATATACATATACCTATACCTATACCTATACCTATACATATACATATACATATACATATACAAACTCATACACACCCACCCACCCACCCACCCACCCACCCACACACACACCCACCCACACACACACACACACATATATATATATATATATATAAAATATACCTATGTTAATGTTTTTCAATTCTATCCGCTTCTTTGGCTATTCAAAACCAAACAATGGCAGCGCCTGCGCTTGATAAACACAACTGCAATATCTACACCCACCTCTAATGAGCCATTCCGGAGTGTTGTGTATAATGCCGCGGAGAGTCTCGGCCTCTTCCAGAGACAACACTACATAGTAACGGTTGCTATGCATCTTGGCATGGGATTGCAGAATCAACATGGCCCGGAAGTCCTCAAGAGTGAAGCCCTGGTATTTTAAAACAGGACAGTTTGATAAACGAGCGGTACATTGCTGACAAGTTCTATATATTTATATTATATACTTTTACTACAAACACTATAAATACCAATAGGACCATTTGTATTAGGTTGTAAGTACAAACACGCTATAAAATAGAGTCATTTGTATTAACCACTATAAAATAGGGCCACTTTTATAGGCTTATAAAGACAAGCATGCTATGAAACAGGGTCATTTATATTCAATACTATAAAACAGGGCCCATTGTATTGGGTTTTAAGTACAAGCATGCTATAAAACAGAGCCATTAATACTCAATACTATAAAATAGGGCCCATTATATTGGCTTTAAAGTACAAGCATGGTATAAAACAGAGCCATGTATACTCAATACTATAAAATTATGTCCTTTATACTCATTACTATAAAATAGGGCTATTTGTACCCATTGTTACAAAACAGAGCCCATTTGTACCCACTGCTATAAAACAGGACCATTTGTACCCACTACTATAAAACAGGACCATTTGTACCCATTACTATAAAAAACAGGACCTTTTATTCACTACTATAAAACAAGACCATTTGTACCCACTACTATATAAAACAGGACCATTTGTATTCACTGCTATAAAACAAGACCATTTGTACCCACTACTATAAAACAGGACCATTTGTATTCACTGCTATAAAACAAGACCATTTGTACCCACTACTATAAAACAGGGCCCATTGTATTACATACTACCAAGCAGGGCCATCTGCATCGGGTTACAAGTACAAGCATGTGCAACTCAGCACCGATACCAGCGCTGCTATGCGTAGTTACGTAGGTACGTACCTGATCGGGATTGGCCAGTTGTTTGTAGTACTCATTCAGCTCATCTACATCGTAGATAGGCACATCCACACAACGCAATGCCTCTCTGAACGCAGCCGCTGAAAGGGCAGTACCTACCGCACCAAGGGATATACACAACTAATGAATGGGGTGACGGGAGAGGTAATACAAGATATACACTCTACCATATTAACTTATGTATACACACTTTACAATACCAACTTATATATACACACTTTACCACACCAACTTGTATATACAGACTTACCACACCAACTTATATATACACACTTTATCACACCAACTTATGTATATACACTTTATCACACCAACTTATATATACACACTTTACAATACCAACTTATATATACACAACGAATGAATGGAGTGTCAGGGTATGTTCAATATCAACACCAAGTGCCAAATGTTTTTGGGTTCATTGTATTGTAATAGCAACAAACAGTACACACTACCAACGAAACCCCCATGGGGGTAAACCCTAAAACCCACAAACCCACACATGCATTCTCACAGGCTACATCCGGACGTCCTTAGTCCACCGTGATCTGTGCCAATGACTTACCATGGTAACCATGGTTACAAGATGGTTACACACAACCGTCTCAACGGACAAGGTCACAAGGCACGTACTCTCGATAACGTTAACTCTACGTGTAATATACAAATCATGCACACTTGCTACCTATTTATATCATCTAATGGTCTTATACAAGTCAAACCCATACACATACACATGCGTGATATCTATTCATATCATCTACGTGTCTTATACTAGCCATACACATACACATACACATACACATACACATACACATACACATACATATGCGTGATATCTATTCATATCATCTACGTGCCTTATACGAGCCATACACATACACATAC
>LUCW03001515.1:20000-22500 GCA_001586965.3 Sphaeroforma sirkka | reverse complement strand
TGAGACGTATGTGTGTGAGTCTTGAGCCTATAGATATGTTTGTTCTATTTTTAGACCGTGTTTAATATATACATTGAGTATGAGAGGTAAATGTGTGAGTGTTGAGCTTATAGTACATTTGGACCTGACCATAGTGCACCTGTTTCTAACAGGTGACATAGTAGTACCAACGCTTCGATTGCTCTTACCTACCACCATGGGTTAGATTAAAACCACGTCTTTCCCAGACTAATGGAAGCAGGTCAGATGGTGTAGTAGGCGCAAAGCGACAGACAAATCTCACACGCACAGTCAACTGTTTGCAAATACAAGACACCGTACCAGTGACAAGAGACTTGTCTGGCGATACAGACATACATCCATGGAAATTAATATGCGCGCTAGAGATTATACATCAACACTGAAGGGTAAGAACCCTACAACCCTACGAGAGTAGATAGTAGGATGCACGCGCACACACAGACCTTTCATGTAGCTCATTTGATGAATGTATATACATAGCTAAATAACACACACAGACACTCTCTCACACACAGACCTTTCAAATATATCATTTGATGGCTGTATATACATAGCAAATAACACACAGACACTCTCTCTCACACACAGACCTTTCAGATACCTCATTTGAAGGCTGTATACACATAGCTAAATAACACACACAGACACTTTCTCTCACACACAGACCTTTCATATACCTCATTTGATGGATGTATATACATAGCTAAATAACATACACAGACACTCTCTCACACACAGACCATTCATATACATCATTTGCTGGCTGTATATACATAGCTAAATAACAAACACACACTCTCTCTCCCTCGCACACAGACCATTCATATACCTCATTTGATGGCTGTATATACATAGCTAAATAACACACACACTCTCTCTCCCCCTCACACAGACCTTTTATATACCTCATTTGAAGGCTGTATATACATAGCTAAATAACAAACACCCACACCCACATTCTCTCACACATAGACCTTCCATATACCTCATTTGATGGGACCTATATGCATAGTTAAGAGGCACACAGACACAAAACAGCTGGTTTTGACATTCGGTGGAAAGCCATGTACTGCATACGACAATAAGTACAACAATGCTTACACATGCACATACATATACACACATTGAAAAACGACTCATACATATGTACACACACATGCACACATTTGACATTGGTACTGAGAGTTGAATGAGGGACTGTGACTTACGACTGTGGTGTTGACCTGTAGACACACATGCACACATTTGACCTTGGTACTGAGAGTGGAATGAGGGACTGTGACTTACGACTATGGTGTTGATCTGTACATACACATGCACACATTTGGCCTTGGTACTGAGAATGGAACAGGGCTGTGACTTATGACTGTGGTGTTGATCAGTACATACATATGCACACATTTGGTCTGTGACTTACGACTGTGGTGTTGATCTGTGTGGGCATGTGCATGCCTGCCTTAGCGCAGTGCTTGGAGATGAGTTTCCGTATGACGGGGATCTGCGAGAGCACGACAGTTCATGGTGTGTTAATATGACAAGCGAGATTTTTTTATAGGAAAATAGGGAGAGGACGACAGTTCATGTTACATTTGTAATACAAGCGAGAAAGATAAATAAAAATGAAAACCAGCTTATAAGCGAACACAACGAACTCAGCCGCGCTATAGTACCGAACTTAAGTTGGAGTGTAAGGCGAGAAATAAATCAGTTTGTATGTGATTTTAGGGTTTAGGGTTTGAAGTGTAGTACCGGATTACGGATCAACTAATGTCGCACTTGGAGACGCGTTTCCAAATGACGGGAAAGGGTGAATCAACACTAAACCCTAAATCCTAAACCCTTGTAAATGGTAGAACAAGAGAAACTGGCCAAACTTTATATCGGTGCTACACGCAAACCGCTATGACTACCTACCAACAACAGGTGTACGGGTTGTCCCTTACCAAGGCCACTCACCGCACGCACACACAAAAATACGACACATTTTACGATACCTACAATGATTTACGACACAAAACCTCCCGGATGTCTATACTTACCAAGAACAGGTGTATAGTTTGTCCAATACCAAATCCTCTCATACGGTAAGCACCCTGTGCAAAGTCACGGAATGTCATGTCTTTGCCCAAAGTCAACGCAGCCACGGCATTAGGCTTATGTGGTATATCCATACCTGTCGTATGCACCTAGAGTGGGTGTGAACGAGCATGGGGATGTATATGAGCACACGTGAGCTACGTACATGGGAAATTGAGTACGAAGTAGGAATACATGTAATATATATATGAATATATGGGTATATACGTATACATTACATTTACATAAAATGTACATACATACCAACATACATTAAATGTACATACATACCTACATACATACAAATATATATATATATACATATACATATACATATACATATATATGCGTATAATATGTATATATATATATATATATATATAATATATATATATATATATAT
>LUCW03001515.1:5000-15000 GCA_001586965.3 Sphaeroforma sirkka | reverse complement strand
TATTAAATACCGACATGTCGTAAATTGCCTACCTCCTTGACTGGGTCGTATAGCAGTGGGTTGCGCTTCATGTCGCTCAGTCGTTTCTGCAGTTGTGTCAGCCGTTGGCGTTTTCTGGCTTTTCTACGTTGTTCTACAATCTCAAGTTCTATTTATAGAATGTGACGTGTACAGATAGTGTTGAATAGCTTGAATCTTCACGGCGTATAGGCGGATGCTGACTCATCACTCCGTGCTATAAATAGAACTCGAGCTATTATTGATTCGTCATACAATTCTAGCAGCACGTCACGCACGCGACAACCGGCCTTGACCATCAGTCCAAGACCAACGCCTTGGATAAGCATTAGATACTAATAGCCCCTTCATACAGACACTATACGAGCTATGCACTTGCCATAAACAGCACACCATCTGCTATAAACAGCACACCATCTGCTGTAAATAGAACAAACTCGATGAGTCAGACCTACCCAGAAGCGAGCCACGCACGCGACACCCGGCCTTGACCACCCACTCCGCATACATCACAGCCGACGGACGTTTGGCAAATGGCCCTCCCTCATCCCAAAACTCGTCCTGCATAGCCCTGTGAGATGTGCACAATTGCCATATCATTCATGTCAGTGGATGCCAGTGAATGTACATATATATATATACACTTACACACACACACACACACACACACACACACACTCACTCACACACACTCACTCACACACACACACACATATATATATATATATATATATATATACACACATATATATATATATATATATATACGTCAGCGCAGGTCTTTCGCTCATGTCTTCCTACATGCACAGATACACATATCCTAGCAGAGAATGCATGCTTGCTTTCCGTTACCTACAAGCATATAAGCGAAGTTGCTCCGCAATTCATGTACTATTGCGGCTGTGCCGTGAGCCTAGCGTTATATGCACTTTGCCATCGAGGTCTCGGAACAACACTCAGTGTGCATGTGGTATCGTATCGAAGAGTGTGCATGTGGTATCTAATCTCAACCTTAAAACATGTAGTATCACGTCGTGTCCTGTAGTACTATTCAACACACAGCTGTGTGTATGGGAGTTCCGATTTAAAACCCTAAATCCTAAAACCTAAAAACCCTATGTCTCAGAAGCAGTCCCAGGATTCCATCCACACGTGCACATCCGCCTGTGCCCAGCCTGTGTAGGCGTATGCACAACATGCGTATACCAATACGTTTATGCGTACGTTAACTCCCACTCGCACACATACTTTATGAGCGTCTTAAAATCGCTCTTCCGCAGTCCTTGGTATCGGTAGCTCAGCGCTGTTAAGCCAATCAAAACGTCGGGATGGGAAAACTCGGACTTTGTGCTGGGAACGTCCTTGCCTACAAATGGTACTGCTGTCACCCGTCTGCTCTTGGGCATGCGCGGGTCTCGGATCTGTAACATACGACAATGTATATGGATTGATGGGCATTCGATAGGGCCAGAATTGCGACTGTAAGTATGAGATGTAGTTCGGTACCAAGAGTATAATCATAACAATGCATGTACTGATGAATAAGCCCGCTGTCACCCGTCTGCACTTGGGCATGCGCGGGTCTCGGATCTGTAACATACGGCAATGTGTATGAATTGCTGGGCATTCAATAGGGCCAACATCGCGACTGTAGGTATGAGATGTAGTTCGATACCAAAAGTATATACACAACAATGCATGTACTAATGAATAGACCCGCTGTCACCCGTCTGCTCTTGGGCATGTGGGAGTGTTGCATTGGTTAAGGTCAACAGATGCTAACAACTTCGATACCAAGAGTATATACATATCAATGCATGTACTGATGAATAGACCCGCTGTCACCCGTCTGCTCTTGGACATGTGGGAGTGTTGCATTGGTCAAGGTCAACAGATGTTAACAGCCCGTGGTACGCAATGAGACGCACAGCTGTGGCGACGAGTATGACCCATGGCCTGGCTACAGGGCGTCTGGCGAGATGTGCTTGTGCTGATGTGAGATGTGCTTGTGCTAATGTGAGTTATGCTTGCGCTAATGTGGGTTATACTTGTGCTAATGTGAGCTGTGCTTGTGCTAATGTGAGTTATGCTTGTGCTAATGTGGGTTATACTTGTGCTAGTGTGAGCTGTGCTTGTGCTAATGTGAGTTATGCTTGTGCTAATGTGGGTTATACTTGTGCTGATGTGAGATATGCTTGTGCTAATGTACGGCATTGATTGATACACGTCTGCGTATAGCCGTGCGAGACTCGACGGACTGTGTCAAATAACATTACCAATGAATGGATATACACGAATAGACCCAGAGCTGTATGGGGGGATGAGTACGTCCCGAGATGTGGTACCAAGAGCGTGTACGTACTACCAGTACTACCGAATTGGATGGCCGTCAACTCGGTTTGTTCCGTAACCATGGTTACGCCGTGGCCCACGAGGTTGACATTGTTCAGCACATGGCCTATGTATTTTTACTTACTAACTCAGTCCAACAGAGAACTATGCTATGCAGATGATTAGAACACCCAAGAAATTTTGTTACACGAGCCAGGAAAACACCCCTACCAAAAACCATGTTCAACCATGCATACCAAAAACTCGGTTAGTTCCGTATCTGTGAGTACACCGTAGCTCACGCGGTTGATCTTTTCCAGCACATGCGGTAGCAGTGAGTTGAGCCAATCACGAGACAGATTCAGCAACTTCAGGAGATCATCCGACACCAAGTCTTCCCGGATGCCAGCAACTCGGGTTGCACTGAATAGTATGAATATACATATATAAGAATATTATCATACATACACACACACATACATATATATATATATATAAAGGTTAATCGTTGATGCTATGTATGCGGATATACCTCAATATGAAATATATATATATATACTACATAACTCGGATATGAATATACACAACAAACCATCTTGATAGACTATTACTCTTACGTACCTCTTAGGCTCGTCCTCTTCGTCATTGAGTGCGTCTGCGACATAAGTTCTCTTGCGCTGTGCAGGTGCCATGAGATACACCAGAATCTGTGTGTCATCCAAACCCGCACCCTTAGCCCCGGTATGACGAGACTAAAAACTCACATGAGAAGAAAAGGCGAAAGAAGAATGTTTGAGGTTGAAGATAGGTAGAAATCGGCCAGCGCCTTTGGCTCCAGTAAGGCGAGACGGAATAATCACTTGAGAAAATGAAGAGTAGTATATGAAGTGGCACACACAACACATATATACATACATGCATTAACACACACACACTCTATATATGAAGATAAAGATAAAGTTACACACTTGTATATATATATATATATATATACACACACACACATATATATATATATACATATATATATACTGATCTGTCGGTATACACACACACGACGCACACACCCACCTGCTGCAAGGACAGCCACAACACCAGCCATTCGGCCATGAGTGGTTTGAGTTCAGTCATGTAGAACGACCGACTCAGTAACGTCAAGTGCGGTTTGGCTTGCAGGTCGCGACTTTCCAGTCCTTTGGCGACAGTCTTTTTGACTCTATATAGATGATGGTAGTGATGTAGTGTGGGGAATAGGATTAATGGATAGTATTGAAGTAGCCTATATAGGTATGTTAGTGGCGGAGTGAGAGAGTTATGATTAATGTTCTAAAAATAGCACAATATTTTGGGAATGTCGAAAGTTGGTCTATGGCACAGTCAGGTACTGTGGGAATGGTGCTCCATTGGAATGATGTAGGAGCAGCCGTTAAGTAGGATAGAGCGAGAATGGTAAGTATGATCCATTAATAGCCAATTAAAGAGGAATTCACGATCACATATTATAATGCTATGGAAACAGTTGGTTGACCATGTCAACTAAAAGATTCCCAAATTCTACCAAGACACATCGCAAATCTATAAATAGATTGCTGCCTACATCTATATATAGAACTCACTTAAGGAGCAGCGCTTCGGACTCATTCGACTGAGCCAGGCGTGCGGTAGTGCGGCCTTCAGTGGCGTAGAACAGAGCGTCAAGTAGATACAAAGGAATATCCCACCGCATTCCTTTTCGGGCAAGATCTATGGCATTTTTAGGGCCGATCGGGTAGTTGAGCTCACTCTTGAGCGGATGCAGGATCAGATCGACCTCATCCACAATCACCTGGGGTTCAAAAAACGTGCACGCGTATTGGGCAGGAGATAAGAAACTTTATAAATTTTATCGGGTTTTATACATATTTCTGCCGGCGTAGCGAACGTAACTCAGTCACAGGACACCCATTTATCTATGCGCTGTACACAACTACTGCACACTCAGCACTCCGACACCCCCCCCACCTATACTACCAGCCCCAGCTCACCTCTCACACACCGCCCTTATTATCCACATACATGTACATTTCCGTGCCGCACACTCGCAAATGTACACTCAGGTATGTCGCTATAAATCTATACTACACATACACAATAACCATGCACACACAACAGTATGTTTTATACCAATACTACACATACACCACAAACATGCACACACTACAGTATGTTTTATACCAATACTACACATACACCACAAACACTACAAACACTCACACACAACAGTATGTTTTATACCAATACTACACATACACCACAAACACTACAAACGCGCACACACAACAGTGGGTTTTATACCAATACTACACATACACTACAAACACTACTAGCATCCACACACAATAGTATGTTTTATACCAAATGCATTCCCATATCGTACGCTGTTTGGTGATGTCCAGTGTCTTTACAGCCAGATCAGTCAGTTCGTATAGCTTTGGCCACTCAAACACTCCTTGTACTATGACACTCACCTGGGAAATACACACTCACATACACGCATATAAGCTGTTACTTTGTAATACATATACGCCTAAACATTGCTATACACGTGCGTGCGCATGGATTATACGTGTGCGCATATACATTGCTATACATGTACACATATACATTACTATATATGTACACATATACATTGCTATATATGTACAAATATACATTGCTATCCATGTACACATATACATTGCTATATATATGTACACATACATTATTGCTATATATGTACACACATACATTGCTATGTATGTACACATATACATTCCTACACATGTATACACATACATTGCTACAGATATACCCAGACACACACCTACCCACACCCCCAACCCTGCCCACATAGCCACATCACCATACCGTCCCCTGTCTGAAGATCTCCAGCGTCCTCACAGCCAGATCAGCCTGTTCGTGTAGCTTGGGCCCTTCCACGCTCAGTGTCTTGGCGGCGCTCTTGCGGTCACCCAACGGATCCATGAACATCTCCGCAAACTGCCGCACACGCGAGTCGGAGCTATCGCGCACAGCCGTCTGCAGGCGGTCGAGGTTGTGCACCACCTCGACGAACTTGAGCTGGAAGGCTATAAATAGAAATGAGCCCCGAGCTATTAATAGAATGCGGGGTGTATTGCTGGAAGACTTTAAATAGAAACGAGCCCCGAGCTATTAATAGAATGCGGGGTGTATTGCGGTATGCCATAGCGGGATGAAACGGTGCTTGGCGAAACCGGCTGCAGGCCGTTGAGGCGGTGCAATATAGTGACAGAGTGCAGCCAGGAGACTATAAATAGATACATGCTATCTGTTTTATCCTCATATACTCGTGAGTGCTGAACATCACACGCACACACGCGCCAGCATATACATCACAACATACATCACACACACTCACTCACACACACACACATACACACCCTTCACAGCCGTGTCTGTGACTATTATCACTCCCTTGGTCTATCCAACATACATCACACACACACACACGCACCCTTCACAGCCGTGTCTGTGGCTATTATAACTCCCTTGGTCTCTCGCGCCTTCATGAGCTTCCGATAGACACCGTAGAGCGACCCCTTTTGGAACCGATCGAACTCAAACGTATACACTGCCTTACGCACAACGGCACTGAACTTCTCGCGCAGCACACTGCGACTGAAGTCCATTAACGATGGCGGCACCACCTGCACGGCGCAAGACACGCAGACCCGAAAAAAGGACAATCGGGAATAGGAATTGGAGACACAAAAAGAGAATCGGGAATAGGAAGTGAGGAACTTGGAGGTGGGAGAAAATGAGGTATTGGTAAAGTATACCGTGCGTAAAAGTGGGAATGAAGCAAGGAGACAAATCCAGAATTGATCTATAATTATAATTGGGAAAAAGCGGACGATTGGGAATCAACGGATGCAAATTTTGGACATATGGATATGGTGATACAACAAGTGATTGATAGGCAACGCGAAGCTCACGAAGCTATTGCATCTTATATGTACTGTAAATCATTTTATATGTAAGTAAAGATATAACAAACACACACACACATGTATATATATATATATATATATATATATATATATATATATATATATATATATATATATATATATATACATATAAATTGTGTATATATATATAATATATATATATATACATATATACATATAAATTTGTTTATATACGACGCACACACATACACACACACACACATATATATATATATATATATATATACATACATATATACATATATATATATATATATATATATATATATATATATATATATATATATATATATATATATATATATACACACACACACACACACACATATATATATATATATATATATATATATATAACACACACATTTATCATTCAAGTGGGTAATATATTGACCACTGTATACTTCCCATCTGCCAGCACATGACACATGTAGTATAAGCACTTTTACAACGAGATATTTCATCGCTTATCAACGGTGGCTAACGGAGCCTGATCAACAGGAAGAAAAAATATCGATGTATCTATGACGGAAGAAGCACATATATTTGCGACAAAATAATCACATACGTCGGTGACGGAACAAAAACGTGTCTGCGACGGAATTAGTACACATATATATACATATAACGAAATAGGCACATATCTGTGACGGAATAAGCATCTATCTATGACGGAATAAGCATACCTGCGTGACCAGATGCTTTCCGTCTGCCAGCATAAGGCACAGTAGAGGCGAGATGATAGTTGTTTTACCCGCACCCATGATCATCTGATGACACGTGCTAGTCTTATTACGCACACCCGCCATGATACTCTGCACTAGCTTAATCTGTGGGGTGTTAAGTCAAGTAGAGAGGTGTTTGAGACTAGTTCATAAAATACAATTGTAACTAATTTTAATAAATACAATTGGAAATAAGTGTATGGAACGAATTAATTCAATTAGAAATGTGTATGGAATTAATTAATACGATTGAAAATAAGTGTACATATCTAAATTGTACAATTTTAATCTGTGGGGTGCCATGAAAAGTCGTTGCACGCGATGTAAGTTGAGGTGTGTACGTGCATGTTTTGCGTGGAGTACTCCAAATGTCTATCACGAACATACCTATACCTATGTATATATAGATACCACCAGCCTTCACAACATACATGTGTACATATGTATATCCCTACAGTATTGTACAAAGTACATATGTATGTATAAATAAACACCACCACTTTCGCACAAAGAGCATAGATATGTACATACACATACCACCAGCTTTGCACAAAAACCTGTATGTGTGTATATATAAACACCACCACTTTCGTACAAAGAGCATAGATATGTACATACACATAACACCAGCTCTGCACAAAGAACCTATGTATGTATATGTAAACACCACCACTTTCGCACAAAGTGCATAGATATGTACATACACATACCACCAGCTTTGCACAAGGAACCTATGTATGTACATATAAACACCATCACTTTCGCACAAAGAGCATAGATAGGTACATGCACATTCCACCAGCTTTGCACAAAGTACATATGTATGTACATATAAACACCACCACTTTCGCACAAAAAGCATAGATGTGTACATACACATACCACCACTTTTCTTATACTCATGCGCGTGGTGGTTGTAAGAGTGTTTGTTGCATGTGCGTTGACTTGTTGCGCGCTGCCGCACTTTTGAACTCCGGATGTACCGCATGCACACTATACCTCGCCTCAGGGCCCATACTCCCGCCAACCACCCACCCACTCCAATCACTCTCAGCACAAACCAAACACAGCTATAACCCATACTCAGATGCAAAAGAAGGTCAGATTCAGGACAATTTACACCCTAAAAGGTCAGATTAAGGACAATTCTCACCCTCAATTGTCAGATTCAGGACAATTCACACCCTCAAGTGTCAGATTCAGGACAATTCACACCCTCAAGTGGCAGATTCAGGACAATTCACACCTTCAAGTGTCAGATTCAGGACAATTCACACCCTCAAGTAACGTTCCTGGGCACAGACAACAGGTGCATTGAAACACCACATGTTTCAGGTTCAAGCTATGTACATGTGTTGATATATGTTCTGAGCGCCAACCCGCAGACCACCCACCCACCCATCACAGTTACATAAAATACACAGAACCCAAATTACTATACGTGAAATGCAAGCGCCGGCCATCCCACACCCGCACCTGTACTACGCGTAGTACCAAGTTGTACGTAAACTCGACCACCAGATACTTCGCCGAGGGGAATGCAGTACGTAAATGCAGATACGGGACACCCCTCACTCATCTTAACCACCCACCCATCTGCATTACGCGTAGCATCAGGTTGTACTTAAACTCGAACACCATTTACTTCGCTGAGCACAAAACTATACGTAAACGCAGATACAAAACAGTCCACACCCATACCCACCCACCCACCTGCGTTTCGCGTAGCACCAGGTTGTACGTAAACTCGAACACCAAGTATCTGGGGTCCATGACTATAGAATTATTTGTGCTGTCAAAGGCACAGAAGTGGCGTGCGGTGGTCAGTGCTTCGGCCAATTTGTCGGCTTTGATACTCAACGCCGTGACGCGCATCTGTCCGTCTTCGATGGAATCGGGACGATTCCGCAATTCCTGTGGGAAAGAAAATGGGATTGGGAATGGGAATGGGGATGGATATGGGTATGAGTATAAGCGAATTTCGGGTTGGTAGCGCGGGAAGATTTTGGTGGTTGTTTAGAACCGATAAAGTAGGACAGAACTGTGGAAAACGATGATAGAAATGTGGGAGTGCGAAATTAGGTTGGCGGGTTAGATATTTAAAGGAGTTCAGTGTTTGGAATATTGGAGTGCATAATTGGGATTGTGAAGGCGGTTGCGATCTGAAATAGGGGACGATTAGTAAAGACGATAATTAACTGCCAACTATCCAGATCAGAATATTTATCAAAGGTATATTTCTATATTTTTTATTGAATATATATATATATATATATATATATATATATATATATATATATATCTACATACATACATACATACATACATACATACATACATACATACATACATACATACATACATACATACATACATACATACGGCCATACATACATACATACATACATACATACATACATACATGCATACATACGTGCGATACATACGTGCCATACATGCATACATACATGCGTACGTACATACATACATGCATACATGCGTGCTGCACATGCGTGCCTGCGCGTACGTGCATACATACATGCGTGCGTGCATGCGTGCGTATGCGTGCGGTGCGATGCATGCATGCGTGCGTGCATGCATGCGTGCGTACGTGCGTACGTGCATGCGTGCGCACGTACGTGCGTGCGCATTACGTGCGTACGACGCGTGCATGCACGTGCATTGCATACTGCGTACGTGCATACATGCATTACGTGCATACGTGCGTACGTTGCACATGCGGTACGTAATGCAGATGCGTGCGTGCGCGTGCGTGCTACATACGTGCGCGCGCACGATGCGTGCGTGCGTTACGTACACATGCGTGCGTATTGTACGTGCACGGTACATACGTACGCGTGCATACATACATGCGTTACGTACATGCGTACGCCA
>LUCW03001514.1:75000-81916 GCA_001586965.3 Sphaeroforma sirkka | reverse complement strand
TACGTCCATAACGAAACAACTGATTTAACACCTTGGGAAATGGCAAAGCTAATACTTGGTGAACAAGCCATTGACTATGCACACATAATGCTGCTCAGATAGAAGAGAAGTGTCAGAAATACGATTTAATTATAGGTATGACTGATCTTCTCAGTTTAGGTATAACACTCACTGGTCTGCCTAATGGGCTAGACCCGAATAAAGATCAGTCAGATGATAATATGTTAAAGATACCTAAACCTCCGGAAGGTGAAGCAAAGGATATGATTCCGCACTTCACCGATATAATTATGGACTTAATTATACAAAACAGGAAGATTGCAATAACTGACTGGTGTATGTTTAAGTTCTCTAATGGGTACGTTAGACTTGACTTAACAAACGTCGACTTCTCTAAGTTAAAGTGTCCTTCACATAACTACGTGAGTTGGAGACACAAAGACGTTGTCAAAACCCAAATCGAAGATTGGTTAAAACAGGGTCTAATTGAAATCAATTATGATGCAACCCCAGTTAACTTAGCTCTCTTAGCGGTCGATCAATATAAATCTGATGGAACGTTTAGTAAAACAAGAGTAGTACTAGACCTGTCGCCAATCAACAAACTAATTCCGCAACATAGTTTTCCCTTACCTAAGATAAGCGAGATACTACGCAAAATGGAGGGTGCGACTATCTTTTCCAAGATAGACTTAAAAGCTGCATTCCATCAACTACAAATATATCAGCCTCATAGGAAATACTTTTCCTTTACTTGGCAAGGTAAGAAGTACCAGTTTAAAGGTGCACCTGAAGGCTTTACACATGTTACCTTCTTTCTTCCAACAAGTTATGATGGAACTATTTGCGGACCTGTCGTATAACGTATCAGTCTATTTAGATGATATAGTTATCTTTACAAAGACAGCACATGAACATGCTAAACTCGTTAAAGAAGTCTTAAAGCGACTTAATCATGCTAAACTTAAGATTAACGAAGACAAGTGTTCTTTGCTAAAGATACTATACACTTACTTGGCTACAAAGTATCTGCAGCAGGGGTAGAAATTGATCCTGGCAAGAAACAGTTTCTGTTGGATTTATCAACACCAATTACTGGAAGAGATGTGAACTCTGTGTGGGTTTGTTAACTTCTTCTCGGATTCGGTACCGCATCTTTCTCATTACTTAAAGCCTTTCAGTCACCTACGGCTGCACAAAGGACCTTTGGGAAAGCTTTGGACTAAAGAATGTGATGATGCATTTAAACTAGTCAAAAGTAAAGTAATGGACGCACCCATCATGCAGTACCCTGTGGATGGTGTCCCATTCCAAGTAGCAACCGACGCTTCAGATCGAGCGGTAGGTGGAGTGCTTTACCAAACGATAAATGGTAAAACCGCGCTACATACAATTCTTTAGCAAGAGTTATAATAAGAGTCAACGGAATTACCCTACCGTTAAACAAGAGCTCCTTGCTATAGTTACTGCGCTAAGACAGTTTAAAAGACTACCTTTATGGAAGTTACTTTACTGTCGCCTGTGATCAAAGTCTTTAACATACTTAAAAGATATGAACCCTGATTCACAGTTGGTGAGCCGCTGGCATGACATTATTGCCAAGTTCGCTTTTAATATAACACACATTCCAGGAATACATAACCATCTTCCTGACATGCTCTCTCGACTTGTGCCCGACTACCAGAAAACAGTCAAAGAGTTATTAGCAACCGATTGGATGCTAAATAAGAAATGGTTTAACCTCGCTCAATCACGATGGGGTCCATTTACTGTTGATATGTTCGCCGCAGAACATAACAAACAGGTTTCTGAATATAGGTCGTTGACTCATCCTAAAGGTGATGCATTTCAGCTTGACTTATCAAAGCATAATGCGTGGGCTAACCCACCTTGTCAACTTATCGCACAGTTGTTAAATTATGTTAATATTACTAAATCTACCATTACGCTGTGTTGTCCCTTACGTAACTCCGACCCATGGATACGTGATTTAATTAATATGATTCAAGACGAACCTATTTATGTCGACCGTGAAACCGACACGTTCTTGTATCAGGGATCCTATTCTATTAAGAAGACGCCTTGGAAACACACCATTGTTTGTCGCATCGGTCCTGCAGGTACCACTAAGTGGAAACCCTCAACCGAATTCTTAGCTAAACTAGAGGAGTCTAAAGAGTTTGAACAAAAGCTCAAGACTCGTACAACACATGCACCCAACAAGATTGCAGTCGAGGTAGTGCCGATTGAAACGGCATTAGATCGTAAAAAACATGGGACTAGCTAAGGCCATGGATCAAAGACTCAAAACTCTAAGAGAACCTGAAGCTCGCACTCAACTACTTAAAGCGCTGCTTAAAGAACAGCCAGGAGTTGCGAAACAACTGAAGAAGATACTTCAACAATCCAATGTTGTCAATTATGTATCTCAGGACTCTACCCTCCTGATACTGAGGTTGCCCTTTCCAACAGGACTATGGTTCATCCAGCCAGCGTTACGCAGAATCTGACTGACTTAGAGGAGCTCGAAAGTAGAGTTAAAATTATACATAATTTAACGCATCGAGCATATGAGCATACTTATAAAATGGCTATTCGTGCAGGGCTTGATCACCCGGCGCTGAAAGAAACCATACGTGAAGTATACCGACGCTGTACTGATTGTGAAAAGAACCAGATCAAGCGATACGGTTGGGCACCCCTAAAAAGTGTGACAGAAGACCAACCGATGCGCCGAGTCATAGTCGATTTGGTTAAACTCCCGCGATCCAAGCATACTGGCGATGTATATATCTGTCATTTCTTATGTGTGGCTTCGGGCTATAACTTGCTTTATGCAATACCGAACAAACGTCCACAAACAGTGGCAGAATTATGCTATCACGTCTTTAATGACTTCGGTTTCCCCGAGTACTATGTTCTGATAACGGTAGTGAGTTTTGTACCGACGTAATGGAGGCACTTATACTCGTATCAGGCATGACCCATAGGCGTGGTGTTCCTTACAAACCTCAAACGCAGGGTGCAAATGAGACACGTCATAGAGAACTTAAGAAACTCTTGCGTACCGCACTAGACGACGTTGAGGATATGTGGCCTTATCATTTGAAATGGGTTCAGACTCAAATGAATAACTGCATGAATCCTCAAACTGGAACACTCCCGTTTCACTATTTCTTTGGCCGCTATAGTGAATTACAAGCAACGTTTGATAAAACTGCGCCCGAGAAACACGCTACCCCGTGGCTACAAAGATCGAGCATATGCAGAACGTTGTTTACCCTGTTTACTCGAGCACAAGAATCGCGTCCTACTTAAAGCGTATGACCGATGGAATAACACTAAGAACATTGTTCAGTTCAAAGTCGGCGATTACGTTAACATTATAAATCGAAACGCCAACGTTACCGAACTCTCTTCTAAGACGATAGGACCTTTTTTATTTATTTCCTACCATGATGAGAAGAGTGATACTTACGAAGTGAATAACATTGATGGTACTAGCGCAACCAATCTAGGCACTCACCGTATCCCTACCTCCGAACTCTCATTCGCTCGCTCATTTGATTCTGATATACCAGTTATGGAGTCACAAGTCAAAGATATAATTGATAAAACATCCGAAGACGGTTACACTTACTACAAGACCCGTTTCATGGATGGGACAGTAGCTTGGCTAACCTCCGATGCATTTCGTGAATCTCGCGACTTTCTTCGTATCTTTAATAAGAAATGGAATAAGCGTTTACATAAGAACACACGAGATAAACGAAAAGGGTTTCCTCAGGTGACTACAAACCCTGACGGATCTGAAATTCCCTATTTGCCACCTACTTCCTACGTGACTAAACTTTCTGATCTGCTTACCAACAGTGCAGAAAATTGTTCAAACTTACTTACTAATGAAGAACAGCCTTTGGCTAATACCTTACCAAATAATAAACGTAAGGCGCCTACATCGGAAATGGTTACTGGACCAAATACTAAACGACATAGAGTACAACATGAGTCTTGGACTCGTACATATAGGCACATACTTACTCGATAAGTCATGACCGAAACCGTTTTTACTTTGGTTTTCGCTTTATTAACTAGATCGTATCTTAACGTACGTTCGTAGTTCTAAAAGCTACTGGGGGCTATGTAGAAATACGGCCTCCGGTCAGTCTAAAATATCAAGATCAATTGAGATAATACATTGGTTTTTATTTGTATTTTAAATAATTTAGTACAAGCTCTTTTTCCAATATTTCCAAAGTGTTCTAAATTCACTTTGATGGCTCCAATAGCCTGAGTATTTGGTATGACTCATCTACTTGGACCTATTTGAGACATTAGTAGATGTAGGATATTATAAACTAAATTTCATAATCTCCGAACTACTACTTATAGATTTTGGTCCTCCCGCCAATCTCCAAAATCCAATAAGTCTTTTTCTTTTTTTAACTTTTCTTCAGATGGAACTTTATTTATATCAGCTAATGTATTAACGTGACTTACGTTATTATGTCTATTTACAAATTAGGCAAGTGGTCATGAACACTTAGTACTTCTAGTGAAAATTATTCAATAAAGAACAGCTAGAGGTACGCCCTGTGTGATCGAGGATATTTAGGCTCTTAACAAGAGGCAGTCCCGATCATTCTTACACAAGCTACCACTGCTAAATCCTAACTGACTAAATTGTATTTTAGTTTAATATAGTTCGAAACCTAGTAATTTCCATCAAAGTTTACAATTCGTGCAGGGCTTGATCACCCGGCGCTGAAAGAAACCATACGTGAAGTATACCGACGCTGTACTGATTGTGAAAAGAACCAGATCAAGCGATACGGTTGGGCACCCCTAAAAAGTGTGACAGAAGACCAACCGATGCGCCGAGTCATAGTCGATTTGGTTAAACTCCCGCGATCCAAGCATACTGGCGATGTATATATCTGTCATTTCTTATGTGTGGCTTCGGGCTATAACTTGCTTTATGCAATACCGAACAAACGTCCACAAACAGTGGCAGAATTATGCTATCACGTCTTTAATGACTTCGGTTTCCCCGAGTACTATGTTCTGATAACGGTAGTGAGTTTTGTACCGACGTAATGGAGGCACTTATACTCGTATCAGGCATGACCCATAGGCGTGGTGTTCGCCTTACAAACCTCAAACGCAGGGTGCAAATGAGACACGTCATAGAGAACTTAAGAAACTCTTGCGTACCGCACTAGACGACGTTGAGGATATGTGGCCTTATCATTTGAAATGGGTTCAGACTCAAATGAATAACTGCATGAATCCTCAAACTGGAACACTCCCGTTTCACTATTTCTTTGGCCGCTATAGTGAATTACAAGCAACGTTTGATAAAACTGCGCCCGAGAAACACGCTACCCCGTGGCTACAAAAGATTGAGCATATGCAGAACGTTGTTTACCCCTGTTTACTCGAGCACAAAAATCGCGTTCTACTTAAAGCGTATGACCGATGGAATAACACTAAGAACATTGTTCAGTTCAAAGTCGGCGATTACGTTAACATTATAAATCGAAACACCAACGTTACCGAACTCTCTTCTAAGACGATAGGACCTTTTGTTATTTCCTACCATGATGAGAAGAGTGATACTTACGAAGTGAATAACATTGATGGTACTAGCGCAACCAATCTAGGCACTCACCGTATCCCTACCTCCGAACTCTCATTCGCTCGCTCATTTGATTCTGATATACCAGTTATGGAGTCACAAGTCAAAGATATAATTGATAAAACATCCGAAGACGGTTACACTTACTACAAGACCCGTTTCATGGATGGGACAGTAGCTTGGCTAACCTCCGATGCATTTCGTGAATCTCGCGACTTTCTTCGTATCTTTAATAAGAAATGGAATAAGCGTTTACATAAGAACACACGAGATAAACGAAAAGGGTTTCCTCAGGTGACTACAAACCCTGACGGATCTGAAATTCCCTATTTGCCACCTACTTCCTACGTGACTAAACTTTCTGATCTGCTTACCAACAGTGCAGAAAATTGTTCAAACTTACTTACTAATGAAGAACAGCCTTTGGCTAATACCTTACCAAATAATAAACGTAAGGCGCCTACATCGGAAATGGTTACTGGACCAAATACTAAACGACATAGAGTACAACATGAGTCTTGGACTCGTACATATAGGCACATACTTACTCGATAAGTCATGACCGAAACCGTTTTTACTTTGGTTTTCGCTTTATTAACTAGATCGTATCTTAACGTACGTTCGTAGTTCTAAAAGCTACTGGGGGCTATGTAGAAATACGGCCTCCGGTCAGTCTAAAATATCAAGATCAATTGAGATAATACATTGGTTTTTTATTTGTATTTTAAATAATTTAGTACAAGCTCTTTTTCCAATATTTCCAAAGTGTTCTAAATTCACTTTGATGGCTCCAATAGCCTGAGTATTTGGTATGACTCATCTACTTGGACCTATTTGAGACATTAGTAGATGTAGGATATTATAAACTAAATTTCATAATCTCCGAACTACTACTTATAGATTTTGGTCCTCCCGCCAATCTCCAAAATCCAATAAGTCTTTTTCTTTTTTTTTAACTTTTCTTCAGATGGAACTTTATTTATATCAGCTAATGTATTAACGTGACTTACGTTATTATGTCTATTTACAAATTAGGCAAGTGGTCATGAACACTTAGTACTTCTAGTGAAAATTATTCAATAAAGAACAGCTAGAGGTACGCCCTGTGTGATCGAGGATATTTAGGCTCTTAACAAGAGGCAGTCCCGATCATTCTTACACAAAGCTACCACTGCTAAATCCTAACTGACTAAATTGTATTTTAGTTTAATATAGTTTGAAACCTAGTAATTTCCATCGAAGTTTACAAAATTTAGTTTATAATATCCTACATCTACT